>VOPJ01007424.1:0-14582 GCA_014673585.1 Semibalanus balanoides
GCGAAAAGTCTTGGCTTAGACCAGTATATCGCCAATACTTTTGGCAGATATGGTAATTGTATGCCGAATGATATGGCCTCACGATTTGCGACTCCGCAGAAGCTCGCGTCTTCTGCGTGCGAGAGAATGCGAGGCAGCGTTGCCTGAATATTGCTTGTTTCGTGTGTTTTTTTTAGTCATGAATCAGTGTCAGTGATCTGCTAAATAATAGAGAATTGTGATCTTGCTCGTTTCGTGTTTGTTTTGGCCGTTTTAACACCATGAACAACTGAATCAGTGATCTATCAAAAAATGGATAACTAGTGTGACTTTGTGGAAGATTGAAGAAATTGCTTTGCTCCGTAATCCTTTCGGGGTCTCTCCTACGGCCAGAAACTAGTAACTACAGGTGGACAAATGATGTCGTCTTAAACCGGAACTGGAATAGGAAGTCCGCTGTCCAGGTAAGTGGGCACAATATTGTTCTAATCTCCATTGATTGATCAAGATGATTTGGTTCCATGAAGCTATTGTTTGATCCATAGACCATACCTAGTTTATATTTTACTGGAATAAGTGCATCAACAAAACAAACAAAAAATTCACATTGGTTGTATGACATAGAGTGTTATTTTTAGTCCAGGCTTATGACAGGAGGCACTAGGCATCACAATACCTAATGGCCAAGCCGCAGAGAGAAGGCTCTGTGGCACAGCTGTCCTTGCCTGATGGTGCCACCTATATAGCGATTATAGCGATTAGCGTGTGTACCTAAGTTAACGAAAATATTCAATAGGTGGCGTTGATTCCCTATTGGCATATAGCGTTGATTCCCTATTTCTCTATTGCCCGGGACAAGGCAGGGACGTAGCCAAGGGGGGGGGGACGGGGGCCATGCCCCCCTGAGCAAAATAAATTAACACTAGATAGAATGAGATTCTCTGAAAACCCGACCCTACAGAAGTTGAAAACCCCCCGGTCAGAAGCATATGGCTGATGAACAAAATTATATTTTTTCGACTTGCCCCCTCCCCCCCCCCGCTGAACAAAATCCTGGCTACGTGCCTGGGACCAGGAGCGTTGCCTAACCAGTCACGGATGGCTGGCGCCGCCACTGGTGTTCTGTTTTATTATTTGTCACACAGCAAATAGCAAAAAGTATCAACAGCAGGAGCGCTCCGTTCACGTCGGCCGCCTACACCAGACTCCCTGAGAATCTGTCGCTGCTGCCGGGCTCCACCAATCAGGAGCCATCACGCACAAAACGTCATCACACGCATTCGCCACCTCCGCCAATCGGAACGCGCCAAACCACCGTTTTGTTGACTTGTCAACAATGCCGCGTGATACAACCAAGGTTACTAGAACATAGATACGACTTTAACCCGCGCACCGACGGGGGAGGGGGGGGGGGGCGAAATCTTGTCCTGGACCCATCGGCAAGACCTGCGCCGGAGAGGTCTAGGAGAGGGACGTTGTGGAATTCAAGCCCATGCCAGGGCACGTGCCCAACCTGCCGGTCGACCTGGTCCAGCAGCTGAGCAGTGACGCACGGACCAGCAGCTGCTGTACCTGCTTGCCTTGTGGGTTCAAAGCGGTTCCGTCCGGACCGCGTCACCCCGGCGGCGAATCGGGCCACTGAACTGCATGCCAGGTAAATATTAAAACACATTGTCTTCGAATTTATAGTAATGAATGTTGAAACTTCTTCGCGTATCATTCGGTTGTTCGTGCATTCATCGTTGATCATTTACTCATTAGCATACGTCACACCATAGAATGTTGTATTATTTGCACGTAAGTTCATGCCTACGCTATTTGCTGATCTGTATTGCCGTTACATTTAATGACACGGCACTGAGTAGGTATGTGCATTCTTACGTGCGTGTTCTCAAATACATGCAAATATATCTAGACCAGTACCTCACTGCCGAGAAGCTGTATAAGTTGTACAACAGGTAATATAGTGCAAGGTGTTAGTAAAACACATGCATATATTTTGTTTTTACTCGATTGCTCTCTGCCAATTCCTTGTGAAAAGTACTGGACAATAGTTTAGGCTCCAGAGCTCATCAAAGGTCAAAAATGTAATTTTTGGTAAAACTTGTTTTCCTTAATAGCTTTATATCTAAAAACGAAAGAGACACTACTATTTAACACCATCGTGTTTCTCTCGTCAAGGCACTTTGAAACATATACTTAGTGTATAAGGTTAACTTCCAAAAAAATACTTCAGGTCAAGGTCATTTGGTGACCTGGGTAGTTCATGTTGCATATGGGGCGACGCGTCCAGGCGAGACGAACACAGTGGTGTTCGCTTGTCTCTAACTTCATTATATCAAGAGTTATTAGCAAATCATTGCTGGTGACCTCAGATCACCTCGGATGACCTTGTAGAGAATCACTCGAAACCACCTGGCAGGCATGAGTGGACTTAAGGTCATCAATGAATGAGGCTAAAAATAAACAGTGGATTACTGAAATAATACAGCACCTGATCCTATTGGCAATATTTCTCTGAATTGGAGAGCATTTCGCACCATGATGGACGACCTCACGCAGAAAGTGTTCTTTGGGGTACTGAAGCAGTGGGCTGGATTCGACTAGGAACCATGCGAGTCACCAACTACCAGCCGACAGCCATCAGTGGACAATCGTGAACGCCCTGGTGCGTCGCACATACCGCTAATTGTTTGCCAAGTTGTTAACCGGAAACTGCACAAAGAAGAATCTTGGTTGCATCCAAAAGATCATTAACTTTGCTGCTCAAGTAATTTCTGGCCTTCGCAAATATGACCATGTGGCGGATGTGCGAGATACACTGGGGTGGCTGTCGGCCGCGGATCTGTCATCCTATGATACGCTGGTGCTTGTGCATAAGGTTATTTGTACAGAGGAGCCTACCGCCATTGCCAAGATGTTTAATCGCAACGCGGTAAATCGAGAAGCGCAATAACTGGGGCAGGACATAAACCTATAGCTTCCCAGCAT
The DNA here is from genome assembly GCA_014673585.1 of Semibalanus balanoides. NCBI lineage: Eukaryota > Metazoa > Arthropoda > Thecostraca > Balanomorpha > Balanidae > Semibalanus > Semibalanus balanoides. The sequence goes on from VOPJ01007424.1 coordinate 2,971, forward strand.
TCGCACAGAAGCAGGGAAGCGCAAGGTGTTTGCTAAACTGTGCAGCATGCAGCTACTACCAAAATGCCCATCGAATTCAGGCTGACAACAGCCCATTTTAAATCGTCGCTAAAACGTCATCTCATGCGAGCGATGAAGTGCACCTGCCTTGCACAGGAACGGTGAACTTAAATGTGTTGTGTGCGTGTGTGGTGTGTATTGTGGTGCTTATTGTTATGGGACCCGTGTTTCACCAATATGTCCCACAAGCTGACGCGGGAGCTTAATAGCCACAGTCGGCTGTGGATGCTCCTAAGATGTAAAATACAAATACAAATACAAATTTTCCCGTTCACTTAAAAAGGGGAGGTCAGGAAATTGACCTGACTTTTGGTCACCGATGCGAAATATCCGAGAAGAAGCAATTGTAGGTACTTATGATCTTATGAAATCCTGCAAGTTTCAAATACTTCGGACAAAAACTGTGGCTTTGGCACGATCACAAACATTTGGGAAGGCTAGGTCACCTGACGTGGACTTGGGACCTGACCTGAGATGAACTGAAGTCAATTTGTTTACAAAGTGTGGACGATTGATGTTCAAACATCTATACAAAATTTGACGGTGCTGCACGATGCCGTTTTCCCGCTATTCCGGAAAAACCTCAGGGGGGTCAAAATGACCCCTCACCAGGGCGAGGTTTAAAGGAAATATGGGTAAAACGACTTGATAACACTCGAAATGGTGAGGTGGCATTTCATTTGTATAGCTAGGTATTTCTTAATTAAACACTTTGTCTAGCTTACTAAGACTATCTTGATACGAAAGCTATCAAAATAACCTCAAGATTAAAGAATTAATATGATAAAGGGCACAGAAATTTAATGGTGGCCACCGACGTCAGTGAAATGTAGGCATATGCTCGATAATGTCAGCGAAGAAAAATAACATGCGAGCGTCATTTCAGCGCATATTTCGATGGTGGTGCAAGGGTTTTGTTAAAAACCTACACGTTTTGCATTTATTTAGCTCGACCAGAAGGAAGGAAGACAAACACTATATGCATGAAACGTATATTTGGAACGTAGGTATTATATAAACAAATAAAGACATGTATTAAGTGCATCGCCGTTCAAACTCCAGTTTTGAAAGTCGTCATCATCATAAAGATCATAAATGAGCATATATGATCTCTATGGTCATCATAGTCACCACAACCAGGTTTAATGGCCTCCGTAACGGCCCAGGCCTCCATAACCAGCTCCGAGATAAGATCCACTGACACCACCATAGAGGCCTCCACCGAGACCACGGTAGTCTCCGAGATAGCCTCCTCCAAGGCCGCCAGAATAGCCTCCTGTCAGGCCGCTGTAGCCTCCGAGGTAGCCACCATTGAGGCCGCCAGAATAGCCACCTCGCAGACCGCTGTAGCCCCCGAGAAGGCCTCCTCCGATACCGCCAGAATAGCCTCCTGTCAGGCCACTGTAGCCTCCGAGGTAGCCACCATTCAGGCCGCCAGAATAGCCACCGCGCATGCCACTGTAGCCCCCGAGAAGGCCTCCTCCGATGCCACCAGAATAGCCACCACGCAGGCCACTGAAGCCTCCGAGGTAGCCGCCATTTATGCCGCCAGAATAGCCTCCTCTCAGACCGCTGTAGCCTCCAAAATATCCACCATTAAGGCCGCCCGAATAGCCTGCCCCGAGTCCTCCGTAGCTTCCGTAGCCTCCGTATGCTCCAAGACCTCCGTAGCTTCCGTAGCCTCCGTATGACCCGAGACCTACGTAGCTTCCGTAGCCTCCGAGGTTGCCGATTCTAGAGAAACCTCCGCGGTAACTCGCAGCGGCAATGGCCACCAGACAAGATAAAATCACCAACTGTGGAGAAAAGTGAAGGGTGAAGAATACATCGGTTGTGTATTTTTGGCTGAAAAACAGTATATCAATATGAAAAAGGCTTCCGACTTCCGGCTTCCGACCACTGCTGACCGCCGAATCGCAGTCAACTGCAGGTCCGTGAACAGACATCAGAACACGTTCTGCCCCGCCCTCTGACGTCACCGGATCTTGGGTGCGACCGCTGCCACCGGCCGGCAATCCAAGACAGAGGCAAATAGTGAGCGCCAAAGCAACTTTAACTTGGGCCGGGTGAAATCAGAAGCCCAACTGACAAAACGGTTTCAACCAAAGCATATAATGATACAATATCTTGACTCAGTCACATGATCCCAATCCAGTACAAACCTTCATGGTCGCAGAGGAGGTTGTGTCCGATAGAGAGAGCTGCTGAGAATGGTGTAGGCTGTTCAGCAGGTGACCTTTATATACACTGTACCCTGCAGACCGCTGTGCGTTGGTACGGTGAGATAATAACGCACTGCAGACAGTAGCATGCGTCTGACCACGCCCGTCCGCCGCCGAGCCGGCTGCTGCAATGTAATTGCTATCAATCGGAAAATTCGTTTGCCTCCTTCCAGTTTCCTCTCTTTGGTCCTTGCCCGGTATTTTTCACAAGGAAAGAGCAGAGAGCAATCGTGTGATAACAAAATATATGCATGTGTTTTACTAGAGCAGATTTATTTTGGGAGATACGAATTCAAAATCGTAGAAAAAAAGAACGGCGAAACCGTTCTGAGTTTCGAAGATTTACACTGGGGCATCGCTCAGAAAAGTAGCTGGCTATGCGTTTGTTTGTTTGTCTGTTTGTCTGTTTGTCCGCAACATTTGTTCCTTGCTCTCATGGCCAAACGGTTTGCAGCAGCGCTCTGAAATTTTCAGGGGGAATGCGTCTCACTCCAACTTAGTTTCCGTTCCTGTATCATAACCACGTGGGGTGCAAAATGCACCCGTGTGGGTGTAAAATGCACTCTTTTGCACCCTCATTTTAAACGGGCCTAAAAATGTCTAAAACGTCTTTCTTAAATCTTAAATTTTTACAAAATGTTCTCCATAAAGCGATCTTTATTTTGCTTTTGAAAATTTTGCCCGAAAATTTTGGAAATTAGTCAATTTTTTTTTTTTTTTACCCCCTACTTTCAGTTGGCTTAAAAAGTGTCTGAAACTTGTTTCTAAAAATAACAAAAAATACCACGTGTTCCTCAAAGGTTCGTCTTCATTTCGGTTGTGAAAGTTTTCACCCAAAAATCGGGAATTTTGTCAAAAATGACACCCAGCCCAGGCCTGCACTCACGGCCGGGCTTGAAAATATACGCAGGTCGGCGCCTGTATCGGCGCACCGTCCGATACAATGTGAGGTCAAGCAGCACTGACCCCAGTCAGTACTTGGATGGTGACCGTTCGGGAAACGGCTGTTCTGGCCGAACGGTTTGCACCAGTGGTCACAAATTTTCAGAGTACATGCGTCTGCCCGTTACCCAGAAGTGTGATTAAATATATTTTCAAGGGGTGCAAAATGCACCCGTGTGGGTGTAAAATGCACCCTTTTCGACCCTCATTTTCAATTGGCTTTAAAAGTGTCTACAACTTTTTGGTAAAATCTGAAATTTTTATCAAATGTTCCTCAAAGTGTTTTCTTCATTTGACTTTTGGAAATTTTCCCCTTAAAATTTTGGAAATTGGTCAAAAAAATTAAAATATGAAAATATTTTTGACTGAGAAAAAAAGTGGCAAAAATTGATTTTAGAGGGCTAATTTTGGAAAAACGTTAGTGTGGCTTTGTCTCATCTTCAATTTTGTTGTTGAAATGTTTGTAAAAAAATACTTGGAAATAGGTCAAAAATGCAAAAAGACTGATAAATCACGTAAAATTGCACAAAAATACAGTTTTACGGCAAGTATGATTCTAGTTGGCGCCAACAAAATAACTTATTCTAGTGTGTTTTCACCTCGTCTTCAGTTTTGTTGTGAAAGTTTTCTCGAAAAACGCCTAGAAATTGGTCAAATTCGCATTTTTTAACAAATATTTTAGCTCTCATAGTGTATTACCAATGGGGACCATTGACAATGTATTAGCAATGGGGTTCCGCCGTTGCTGAACGTGCACATGGGTTGAACCAACGGCTTAGAAGCACAAATAGGATACCCTGCCGGACTTCTAGAGCCAACCAAGACGCCGCTGCCTGACATGCAAAGGAAAAACAACGTATGTAGCCATCGGCAAACCGTCGCTTTTCATGCAAACGTGGGTGAACACCGGCTTACTACATCAAATCAGATACCCTGCCCGACCCATACTGTTAACCGAGAAGCCGCCGCCTGACATTCAAAGGAAGAACAACGTATGCAAGTGGCTTGTATTGCACTTAAACTTTAAGTATAGCGTACGTATGGCGTAGCGTTTTAGGGTAGAGCGTACGATTTTAAAACCCAAGTTAATGCGATCAGCATTAATGGCCTCTAGTTATATATGTTACACTGGGGCATGCGCTTCCAAAGGTCAACCGAAGTCAATAACCTCAGATGACCTAACATAACTTTTTTTAATTTGGCAGGTTTTAGGTCATTGTTTACGCTGATTCCAAGTCTGGCGTCGATTTCGCAAACTAAGTTGCTCCTTTGCGATTTAGCTCAACTAAAAGGACACTGCCTCTTCTGGATGATATCACAAAAACAGGCTCAAACAAGGCCTAAGGACCACTTAATATTTTTAATAGTCATCAAACGCTTATCCAAGCAGCGCAAATAACGAAAAACAATCATTAATTTGATTAGTTATAAGAATCTAAAAACTGTTTACGATTTCTACACAACACTACGTATATGGAAGCGTTTGCTCAAGTTAACTGTAACCACAGAAAAGGGATACCAACTGACCAACCATCAGCTGACGCTATTTAAATTGGATGAGACGCCGATGCGCTTATATATTGTGGTTCCTGTTAACTGCATGAAACGAATCTAGCGCATCTACCGCATTTGAAACATTTCCATATAAACGTGCACTGACTCTTTTCTATTTAGCCCTATCTCCGGAATCGGAGGACCAACCATCAGAAAAACCTCGGTTGGGAAAAACTTAATTAATTGTTGGAGCACAAAATCCCTTCGTAAAGGCAAAAAAAAATGTTCATTAGCTTTTTCCCTTCGGTCATCAACTTTTCCTTTATGCCTTGTATTGAGCTTAAATCATGCATAATAAGACATGAAATGCTTTCTGACATAATTAATTTGGACAGAATGCTTAACCCGCGCCCCACTGTGGGGGGGGGGGTGTTTGAACACCCCCTCCTGTTTTTACAAGATAACGAAAAAATGGCGTCGCGTATCGACGCCAAATTTGGCATAACTTATCATTGATCCTTTCCGCACATTTTGCGAAAATTCAAGTTTCTTAACGGGTTAGGTCAGGTCACCAGGTCAGGTCAAGTACCCCACTCCAGTTTGGGTTCGTGCCATGACCACAGTTTCAAACGGATCGACATCAAACTTTTAGGATTACATCAAGTCATCAGCAACTATAAAATTTGTATCTCGGATTTTGATATCGGTGACCTGAGGTCGGGTCAATTTTGTGATCTCCCCATTATAAGTCAATGAAGAAGTATTCAAATGTTTTTTTTTTTCTCGACGATATCAGTCCATTTCCTTCTGGACAATGTTATTATAGCATATATTATGTATGATCCAAGTTCAGATTTTGCTCTGGGACCCTTACGGGATCATCTGAGGTCATCCGAGGTCACCAACACCTTTCCGTCAATAACTTTAAACATAATGAAGATAGAGAAGTGCAACTTTCTCCAATGTATTTGCCTCGTCAAGACACATCTCCTGATATGCAATATGACCTACTTTGGTCACCACTTGACCTTGACCTATTTTTTTTTAAGTTGACCTAACATGATCAAATTTTACTAATTTCAAAGCGCCTTGACGAGAAAAACACGTTGGCGTAAACAGTATTGCGTTATCTTTCTTAGGTAAGAAGTTATTCGCGAAAACATTTTTTGACAAAATTATCATTTTTGACTTAAATGACCTCTAGAGCCAAAACTAGAGCGGGCGGCCGGCCAGGCGTGCCGGCCGCCGGACAGCCCTAGCTGGGCCGCGCGGCGACCCGCACGCCAGGTCGGCCAATCCGATATGAGTCGTGTGCCGACCCCCCTAGTAGCAAACACTACTTTCAAGACGTTGTGACAACGTTTTCACGACGTAATTACATCGTATGAACGTTGTTCGCATGTTGTCAACGTTGCCATGACGTTGTGACAACGTTATTTGCTACTAGGGCCCGACCAGTGGCCCGCAAGAAGCTGGTGGACGTCGGCCGCCTACGCCTTACCTACATAACATAACATGAAATACAAGTCGGCGGGTGTTGGTGGCTTGATATGCCTAAATGACATTCATTACACTAAAAACCCGGTATCCAGTCCCAGATTATCCGTGAGAACACCGCCCACTGGGCCAGGAAAAGGGATGGAAGTTGATTAGCGGGCAGGTTAAACGCAACCAGTTTGCACATTGCAGCAGCCCGCTCGGCGGCGGACGGGCGTGGTCAGACGCATGCTACTGTCTGCAGTGCGTTATTATCCCACCGTACCAACGCACAGAGGTCTGCAGGGTACAGTGTATATAAAGGTCACCTGCTGAACAGCCTACACCATTCTCAGCAGCTCCCTCTATCGGACACAACCTCCTCTGCGACCATGAAGGTTTGTACTGGATTGGGGTCATGTGATTTACTCAAATTTATGTATGCATTAATTGTTTATATCAAAACTTGAAGTTGTACCAATATTGACAATGATACTTTATACTACAAAATATTGCAGAAGTATACTAAACTTAAACAATTGATATAACATAGGCAATACAATGTTGAAATGCTTGAAATAACATTTGTTTGATGCTTAGGTGTATCGCTGTCTAAGAATTTATCACTTTATTCAATAAAATTGCAGCAAGATATAAGTAACTGATGAATATTCACCATGCGGGGGTGTTGTTTCCGGTGCAGTTGAGGGTGGTTAGCCCCACTCCCCCTCCATCATAACTTCAGCCCCTGTCCCCAACTTGACCGAGAGATTGGGTCAAATCCGGCGAGGAATCTTATTTTTCGATCCAGGGGAAGTCTGTTATTTTTGGGAGATTCATTTAATTTTTAAGCGACTTCTCCTGCTCAGCTCCCTCCATTTTTTTGGAAGAGGCTACACCTTGATTTCTCTACCTTCGTTTCCCACAGCTGTTGATCTTTATTCTGTTGTAGGCCTTCGCCGCTGCGAAGCGTTACGCTAGTGAGTGTCTCTCTCTAGAATCGGCAACCTCGGAGGCTCTCGCGGAAGCTCGGAGGGTCTCGGGGCATACGGAGCTACGGAAGACGGAGGTCTCGGGGCTTACGGAGGTATGGAGGCACGGAGGTTCGGACGCTATGGAGTCTGTGGGCTAACGGTAGGAGTGAGTGGGCGTTCGGCTGTGAGGCTGCCGGCACACCGGTCAACGTCTACACCCAGACCACCCACCTGAGGCCGGGCTACGGGTACCTTGGAGGCTTCAGTGGCCTCGGAGGAGGCCTTTCTGGTGGCCTTAATGGTGGCTACCTCGGAGGCTACAGCGGCCTGACAAGAGGCTATTCTGGCAGCATCAATGGTGGCTACCTCGGAGGCTACAGTGGCGTGCGAGGAGGCTATTCTGGCGGCATCGGAGGAGGCTACCTCGGAGGCCACAGCGGCCTGCGAGGAGGCTATTCTGGTGGCATCGGAGGAGGCCTTCTCGGGGGCTACAGCGGCCTGCAAGGTGGCTATTCTGGCGGCCTCAATGGTGGCTACCTCGGAGGCTACAGCGGCCTGCGAGGAGGCTATTCTGGCGGCATCGGAGGAAGCTTCCTCGGGGGCCACAGCGGCCTGCGAGGTGGCTATTCTGGCGGCCTCAATGGTGGCTACCTCGGAGGCTATAGCGGCCTTGGAGGAGGCTATCTCGGAGGCTACCGTGGTGTCGGTGGCGGTTTCGCTGGATCTTACCTCGGAGCCGGTTATGGAAGTCTGGGCCGTTATGGCAGCCATTAAACCTGGTTGTGTACTATGATGACGACTTCAGCTGAACAAAACCATAATTCCAACGGCAATGCTCTAAATACACTTTGCCCGGCTACCAAAATTTTGGTAACCGACATACACAACTAACTGGCAGTGTTCAAGGTATAACGTGAAGTTGCTGAGGGCTGTGTCAATCGTGTGTCGTGAGTTGTGTGAGTTTGAGTTATGTACCTAAATGTGAGCTGCGCTTTTAGAATTGCAAGCAGTGGCGGCGTCACGGATTTTATCCAGCGGGGACAAAGTGATCTTGGTTGCCAGGATCACCAAAGTTAAGATAAAGCTTCAATCCTGAAATCGGATCAGATTTTGAAGAGTGTTTACTGTTTACTGTATGTAGCATCCGTAACTTTTGATCTCTTTGAACTTTTTGAAAAATACAAACGCCCACCCTTGTATCAAAAGTTTGTGTTTTGCGTCACTGCAACTAGAACGCATTGTAATACATTAATTACCACAAAATATATTCATTCTAGTAGGTAATTCATGTAGTAATAATCTACGGACTACATTTATTATTGCTCGTTTCTTAACAGGGTTTGGAAGCGTTGCAATGACTAGGTGATATTGCGCCCTTAGTCGTGTAAATAAATTCATAAGAGCCGTTTTCTCGATTTTTTTTTGCGCTGTGAGGAAAACAATTTTTAGGATATCATTTTGTGATGTTTTTGTAAACAAACTTCAGGTTGAGCATGCGATTTTTTGTTTAAATGTTCACATGGGAAACATTATTAGCCAAAATTGCATGTTCAAGTTCATCCTGAAGCTTGTTTACCAAAACCTTAACAAAAATATATCCTTAAAAATGCCATCCTCATAGCGAAAAAAATGCCAAACGACTAGTGTGTAAATTTTCAAGCCTGAGTATAAAGGCCAGATTTGTGACAAAAGATGAGTGTTCTTATCGGTTAAAAATATCTCAGAGCGCTTTCCGAACCTCATTAAGAAACGAAAATGACCTTTTAATTTTAATTTTTCTACAAAGGTATCCAATGCACTTGTGTGGTGTAAAATAATAGCAAATTATGTTGAAAATGAAATAACAGCTTTCCATAATTTGCAGTAAAATTATTGGGGATGTGGAAAATTGCGCTGCGAATAATTGGTGATCCAAACATCTGGAGTGCTTTTGTAACTTTCGTTTTTGCGTTAATTTATTTTCGTGTCAAGCAGTCTGTGTTGACGGAACAAAATATAATGCACCAGATACCAATTTCCCCCTCCCCCAGGTTCTGAAACCATGATTTGCCCCACCAAAAACGTCGGACGTAAATTTGCTGACGGGTTGAAGACAGGCTTTACCCCCCTTTCTCAGTCAACAACGTCTCGCGACTGACTGATGGTCTGCTTACCGCCTTTAACCCCGGTCAACATTTTTCGTTGACGGCTGGCGGCCCGCTACCCCTCCCTCACTCAACATTTTTTTTATTCTCAAATACGCCACTAGATTCGTCTTCCCCTCCACAAAAAAACACGGCTCAAAGATCGTTCAGTGGATACCATAGCGACAAGTTGACATTTTCCGTCTCATTAACGCTAAATAAGTACAATATAAGTACAAACACTTGGTGAGTGTCTTATGTGGGCCCGCCCTTAGACCCCAATCATCATCATCTGAGTGTCTTATTTTATAGTCATTACTAGACACTTGGCAGTTCACTTGGCAGTTTCTGTTAGCCAGTAACCAAACTACAGCAGGGCCAAAAACATAGTTTTGCCCCCGCTGCTTCTCGACAGCGGGAGCAAGCTGCCCCCGCTTAGGAACAACGGAGACATCTTTTAAAAATTAAGCCGAGCATGTGGCATAAAATTCACGCTCGATCCCCTGTGCAGTTTGTATTACCACCCAATATTGTCATATAGCGCGTCGAACTTACAGGGGTAACGCCACCAATTTGGAATAGAGGTTGTCGGTTGAGGCGGCAGACCTGAGGGTTAAGATAGGAGGTAGATATGGGGTACAGTCCCCTCCTATCGAGGCGACTCATGCGATTGTTATTTGGTAGCGAGCGGAGCTTGCACCACTTCTCCCGTCGTTTTTTTGTCCCCTCCATGCACGTTTTGTCATTTCGCTAGCAATTACAACTTGAAAGCAATAAACCAAAGAAGATGGGGAACCGACCACAGATGCAAATTTATTTCCAATGCATTTATCATACGCGTTATTTCGGCTATATGTATTCAGTATTCCTCCAATAATAATCATGTTTCCTGAGGACTTTTGATCCCCCCCTTTCAATATCTCCTGAATCGGAATAACTCCTTCGACAACGATTTCGGGTTTAGGTGCAGTCACGTGACCGAGCGTGGTCACGTGACTTTGGACGGTGCTTTAATTCGACATCGTGCTCTTATACACAACTCGACGCTTTACGAAATTGAAAGTGTTAACACGGCATTGCGGAAAGAATTGTTTGCTGTCAAAGCCAGATAAATGTTTTGAAATGTACATGATTTATTCCAACACTTACGAAACCATTAACTTGGCGACCAAGCGAGACTCTTAGCCTTTTTTGCCTAGTTTTTGAAAATCTCGCGTTCCAGCTGCGCACGTATATGTTTCTTTTTGCGCCGAAAGACAACCACTTTGTCCTCCTAGCGCAGTCGTTGAGCGCCATCTAGATTGCGTCCGCCTTTGACCAAGGTTATATATTCGACCGCCAGATGTCCCTGCATCGTGCACAAGGGCGTTGTCTGCTTTTGGAAGTTGGGTGATGAAGGCATTGTAAAGTCGACTCTTTCCAAGCAAAGCTGATGTAGGCGTAATGTTAAAATATACAAATGTTGGGGTGGTATGGGTGCATTCCTCCGTCGAATGAGCCATCGGAAACGTAAATTTATTTTTACAAAATCGTAAAATTATATAATAGGTCATATATGTTAACTTTTTTTTCACAAAATTAAGACGATAAGAAAAAACTATAGTTCTTTTGATACCCTATCAAAAATTAAAACTCATTTTTGTGCATTTCTTAAGATGGTCCTCCACAATATCGTAGGCACTTTTATTTCTTTCATAAACCCAAAAAATAGGTTACGTCATTTAAAAAAAAAATGCCCAAAATCACTAAATATGAGGTTCTACATGATCTTAGTAATAACAAAAAAAAAAAATGTTTTCACGATCGATTATTGCGATGAAAAACATTCTGAATCTTTCTGTGAAATGTTGAAAATGTTTTAGTATGAAACTTTTAGTATATGCTATATTTTAATACAAATATTACTAACTTAGGCGTTATCATCACTATTCAATAGTTTTCAAACACGAAATGAGCTCATAACAAGCTTATGATACAAAATTTGCACCCAATTTACAAAAAAGAACATACGCGTCTATAGAGTCCATTCGCTCAGTTTAGCATACCGTCATACCAGTTTATCAATCTGGCAGCGTCATGGATAACAGGCCAGTCTTTGCATTGCGCAATGATGTGCTAGAATCGATTCGCTGGCGATTGCATTAGGCGAGTCCATTATGGCGTCAAGTGAGAAGATGTCCGTTGAGTGACCAATAGCGTGCCATGCCTGTCATTTCAGCGAATGTTTCGATGGTGGCAGTGGAAGGGTTTGTTGATAATAGAGATGCAAAAATTTCCCAAAAAACAGGAACCGGCCCCGCCACCGCCCCGCACATGCATGA
>VOPJ01007425.1:0-14584 GCA_014673585.1 Semibalanus balanoides
CAAAGGGGAGTTAAGAGGAGGCTCAAAAGGGAGTCAAAAGGAGGCTCAAAAGGGATTCAAAAGAAGGCTTCGAAAGGAGTCAAAAGGATGCTCCAAAAGGAGTAAACTGACACCTAAAACAGAGTTTTTAAGGAGGAATCACTCCAACTGGAGAGTAATTTTGACTCCTTTAAAAGCATTCGGAAGGGTGTCGGAGTTTTCTATGCAATTTTCCCCTTGAAAATACTCTGTTTTGAGTGTCAGTTTGACTCCTTTGAGGGTGTTTACTTTTTTAGAGGGTAATTTTGACACTCCCTAAAACACTCCGAGTGTGTTTTAGATGGGAGTGGTTTTTTACAGACTCTTGAAAGGGTGTCGAATAGGAGTCATTTTTTTCTCAGTGTAGTAACGATGCTTGTAACTTGTGCACTTTCCAAATGCGCTTGTTGTTCAGGAACATTTTAACATATGTTAACAGCTTGAATTTATTGTTTCCACTTAGGTCATGACCTCGGTTGACCATTTCAGAGGTCAATCAAAGTCACTGACCTCTGATGACCTGCAACATGCCTTGTTTGGCCTCTGGGCAGCTTCTATGGCATTTTGTGACGCGGATTTAAAATGTGGCACCTATTTTATATAATAGTATGTTCCAATAGGGTCATTTTCTTACACAGGTCAACAAAGGTCACTGACCTTAAATGAACTAAAAAGAGATTTGTTCGGTAAGATATCGGTGTTGTATTCTACTTTTATTTTCCCATGGCTATTGGTGCCCGTCCTGTTGACACCGGCCCATTTTCTCAACACAAAATTAAGAGAGTAACGGAGTGACGGACTTGATCATAAAGTAACGGAAGTTAATTGGTCCGTTACCTGTTTTGAAAAGTAACGAAATCGTTACTCCGTTACTGACAAAAGTAGTTCCTTTAGTAACGGAGTAACGGAGTAACGGAAGCTGCCCACCACTGAATTATTGAGTAAATGTCAAGCTAAGGTCAAAAATGAAAAAATGAAATTGATAAACATAAATAAAAAAAGCATGTTCCTAAACAATTTTGTCGCGAAAATACAGTGCTGCCATTCATTGTTCTGTATTTTGTCTATAAAAGCCAATATACGTACTTTTGCAATATAACGTCATCAGTTACCAGCACTGTAAATGCACACTTAGTCAAAAATGATGATATTATTTTTAGGTTGGGTATGGTAGTTGTTTGCATATAGTTCTCTGACACATTTTCCGTTTTGTAATATAATTGAAATTTATATTTTGTAGTTATTTGTCCAAAAAAGTATTTTCGAATTTTTTGGGGTAAAAATATAAACATCCGAGACAGCCATTTTGTATCCCTTATTATTTGCAGTCTTAATCAGTTTTATATTGCATTTTGCTAATTATATTGTCTTTGTACGGTCTGTTAAAGTTGAGCTGATTTATGCGTACAAATCGTGTGTAATGACGTAACTAAACTCGCTATATCTAAAATAAAACATGAACGAAATGACTTCGTTTTCGCACAAAAGACGCCAAGTTGATGTAAAATAAGGTACCCGACGTTTCACGTTGATAGCCTTAATATTTTCTAGATATAACGAAAAAACGTTAGGGGGGGTTAAACGCCCCTTCCCCCGTCAATGCCGGGTTAAATGTAACAGTTCAGCTTTAACATGCCTTTTTTTAGTTGAGATAGACAAGTTGCTCCGCATAATCGAAAATGACTTGTGGCGCTTTCACATCTTCATAGAAAACCCTTAAATAGAGAGTGCCACCTTGCGGGCCGATATAGAGTCTTTGGTGTGTATCGGTAGATTAAAGGGATCGTAAGACATTTTTCCACTTTATTGGAGGTGGCAATGCAGTTTGGAACACGAGGCTAAGTTATAATGCAGATTTTAGTAATAAAGCTTGAAAATGTCTCTAAGTACAGGGTGTCCCACAATTGATGTCACAACCTTCCACGAGCTCCATTTCTTCCAGCTAGGCGTACCGGAAATGGAATTTTGTCAGGACCGGCCATCAGGGCTTTGTTGCGAGTCCGCTGGTCACGTGACTTGCTGACCGACCTGACCCGGCCCACCGGCAGGGTGGACGGGGTCATTTCTGGAATGGCATCCAGCGCGCGCGGACCAGGTGTCCAGAATGATCAAGGAGCAGTCTTTGTCGGCCCGCTGTCTGGGCTGTCGGCATGGTGGACGGCGGAATGACCCATGGTCAGGTTGCCGAGAATCTGGGCGTTACTCTTCGCCCCATCTTGCCGCTGGCTGTCCCACGACAGAGGCGGACAGACCCTGGAGAACCGAATGGGGCGCGGGAGGAAGAGCTCTGTCATCCCAGTGGCCAAAATCGTAATGGCCAAGTCGGCGATGAAGAGAGGCCACTCAACAAGAAAACAGGCGCGAAGGCTGACAGCCAGCGGTCACTGGGTATCCAAGTCATCGGTGCACCGATACCTGAGGAAATCCCTGCGGCCAAAACCCATCAAACCCCGCCTCCAGCCAAGGCTAACGGAGTCGCAGAAGCGCAAGAGGCTGAAGTTCACCATGGCGAGGCGCGACTGGACCGTCCAGGACTGGAGACGGGTTTTGTTCACGGACGAGTCTCCGTTTGAGCTCTTCCACCCATCCAGCCGACAAAACGACCGAGTTTAGGCCCTTCAAAGCTCGGAAGTCCCTCCGACCGAGACCGTCATGCAGCCGCTGAAGATTCTGGTGTTGGGAATGATGAGCTATCGCGGGCTATCAGACCTACACGTCATCCCCCGGGGCCAGACCGTGACGGCTGACTACTACGTAGAGAAGATCCACAGCAAGATGGTGACGTCTGCGATGGCGCGGCGGAAGCAGAACGCCCCTCCGACTCAAGTCAAACTTCTTCCTGACATGTCAAGGACCATTTTTCAACAAGACGGCGCCCCAGCACATCGAGCCCGCAAGACGCAGGAGTGTTGTCAGTCCCACTTTTCGGCGATCTGGACCAAGGATGAGTGGCCACCCAAAAGCCCCGTCCTGTCGCCAATCGAAAATCTGTGGGCGATACGTATAAGGGACGAGATCGCCAAAGTATCGGCTCGCGCGCACTGCAGCTATGTTCATAGAGGAGATGTAGCACAGCTGATTACGAGAGTACGTTCCATGTGGAGTGGCCTTGCATTCAGGAGTAACAGCTTCGGAGTGACTAGACTATCTGGAATATGGTCGGGAACATAGCCGATCGCGCACCCGCGGAATTGACTGAGCCACTCGCTCAGTCACGCGAGAGGGTACGGCCGTACATCGTGTAACATGCACAGGTCCATTTCGCACGCGCAATTGTTGATCGCTTTACGACGCGTGTTCTCGCAGTGCTAGGCAAGGGCTCGTGACATCAGAATTGGTATGGGGACATCCTGCCGGTAGCTCGAGGTGTGTACGCGATCGGCTAGAACTTTTATGCACCGCTTTGACCTTAGTGTCCACGCCTCCTTACTATGAGGGCACGTCTACTAGACACACAGCAGGCGATACCAGATGCCGTCAAGTGGTCGATACCCCACAATCAGATGTTGAGCTGGGGCCGAATGGCCAGCGTGAAATATGTGTTGGACGTGTATGTTTGTCTTTATGTCGCAGTCTGAACTGTTTCTCAAGGGCTTCTTTTTAACCCATGAATGGTTTTGATAAGATTGATGGCAAAACAAATTCCATTAGACTATGGCGCCGCAGCCGGGTGGCCGGGCGGGAGACTGGGGTGTTGCCAGGGTGCGGGCCCACCCCATTTGCCATGGGGTTCGCCAGCCATGTTAGAGTGGGTAGAGTGAGGGCGTGTAGTGTCCATGACTCCACGTTCTCAGATTAATTGTGCAGTTGTTTCTTCGCGCTCTTCCACAGACCACGAAAAGTGCTTATCAAATGCAATATCGATGTGGTCAGGGCCGAGGTCTCTTTGACCGTCTATATGGTTAGTTCAGCTCGCTAGAATATACGAGTCTAAACCCGCTGTGCCTTATTTTTGCCTGTATTTCCTGCAAAATTAGAATTAATAGGGTCAAATAAGGCGTGAAGTCAACTAGTTTGTCGTATCATTTCGTCGTTTTAGTACTCTAGCTCTCGTGTTCGTCAGTGGCAATATTAGACAGAAAGTCTTTCATATAATTTGAGTACGCGGCACTTCCGGTATCATTTACTAATGATGTCTCGACATACCAATAAGAGGTAATGAAGTGCGAGTGACCATCAGACGACGACATTTCCTTATAAGGCCAAAATAAAATTAAAGGTATGCAGACAACAATTCCTTTGAGATTACGTGTAATGGGGGAAATAATTCGTTGAAGATGATTGACTTAGATAACATGATATTTGGCTAATTTGTATGCGGATTATCGAATTCTTCGGCTGGATGACTATACGGTACTATAGACAGAGTCATCGGTTCCTGCTTTCAACACATGAACTCCTCGCTCGACATTGACCGCTGAGAGATCTCAGTTTAATAAATAGTATTACGGTGTGAGATCGCTGCGGTAAGGCCCATGTCCCACAGTACTACACGTGCGTAACCGTGACGTAGGTTGTGACCCTCATGAGATGCCTCTTGCTGTTTGCACTTATATCTGTCATCACTTCGTCGGATAGTGCGAACGCTGCTGGTTGAGGAGGTCACAACTCACCGCATAGCATACGTCATACACCGTTCAACGCTCTCGCATGTATGGGATGTCCTGTGGGGTTGTTTAGTGGTTGTCGGCAGAATGTAAGTATTTCTCGTCACAGACTATATCGAGTGCAATTGAAATGTACCAAATAGTCTAATTTATAAACAGACTATTGTCGGAGCACGCTAGCGGGGACGCCTGAGCTGATATACACTGTGTGAAAATTTGATTCGGACTCGGCCATTCCTTAACAAATCATCGCCCAAAAACTGGGTCTCATACGGTCTGAAATCCATAGTATTAAGTTGTTTGGTTTGTTTGGGGCAAAGCTGATTTGTTTGGAACAAAGCTAGCTTTGAAAAAGCAGGCGAAGGTATACGTGGCTAACAAGTGATTGATTTGATGGTTCTCGTTTTAGGGGAAATGTTCCGATTAGCGACCGCCGACCCCCTTAGGTTGAAGCGCGCTGGTGATTATGCTGTCATTGTTACGACCGTGGGAACTTGTTTTTAAAGGGAAGTGTGAACATTTTTCTAGCCATATATGGTCTTACTTTTATTCAGCACATTCGTATATATAATCGCAAAATTGCGAATTTGCAAGCCCTTTGCAAAAAACGCAAATAGGGTAACTGTTCCGCAAGTTTCGCCGCGGTTGATATAAGCCATCCGGACTTTAGCAATATGTATGGATATTGCCTTATAAGTTTTTCCGTTTTGCTATTTCACTCCTATTTGGGCAGACTCAAAATAATATAAAAAAACAGTCTTGTCGGTCGTAAACGAAAGGAAGCCATTGGAGTCGCAAATTTAAGCTTAATGATCAGCGGGTGACGCTCTGCAGACCTACGGTCGGAATAGGGACATGCAAAGTGGTTTCCAAATCAAAGTCCCATACAAATAAGACGCTCCTATACAACGGAAAATCGACACAAAATAAGCCATAAATATATGAAAATTCAGAACAAAAACCAAACTTTTGTTTTCAGAACGTACTGCAGCAGTAAAAAAGTGCACATATTAAGTGCGTTAACCGGTGTAAGAAAAAACACGTGTTTTCTTTCAGCACCACGTGCAGTACACTACCATTTAATACACAAGTAGAAAAATGGCTGATAACTGGTAAACACGATATGTGCCGATTTAAGCCATGCCATTTTTTTTTATAGTTGTGATTCGGTGTCAATTTCTGTGTATGGTGGGAGGTCGCAAATGGGGAGAGGTCGCTAATAGGAACATTTCCCCTATATTGTAACAATGTGACTGTGTATTTGTATTGATATTTATTCAGGTAACTAAGAAATGTTACATGACTCCGTCCGTAATTGGGTCCACCTGCTGACGGTTTGAACAGAATACAGAATACAGAATTGTAATGTACTAGTATGCAATTGTGAAAGCATTGAGAAATAGTCATTTTTTAAACCAACATCTCAGGTATTCACTGCACATAGTAATACTTAGGCAATTATGAAATTCAAAGGGAATTGTGTAAATTAAAAATAAATACCATGAAGGGGCCCCTAACAAGACCGAAAGGGCGAAAAACTTGCCCAGAACCGTTCCGCCGCCACTTATAGTGTGGCTACATGGCTAGAGTATCATGTGTTTAAAACAGACTTAAAGGGAGTGTGCCTACTCTTTTGAAATGTCAAATATATTTTTCTTACGGCAAGAAGCTATTGGTTTGATCATTGGTTACGATAAAACTCACGTCTGGAGCCCCTTTATTTTAATTTTTACTTAAATTCTGTTTTGCATTTGTTTTGTTTCAAAACTCATAAACCGTCGCCACTATAAACAGAGTAACGAATATGTTACCTATAATGGCGCACCAAAGATAATAATCAAACCCATACGAACAATGTATGGGTTTGTTTATAGTTATCGAGGCTTTGTTCGGCAGCTGCTATCAGTGCTCACGAGTTGTTTTCTATTGTCCAGCGCCAACAATATATGCTAGCGTTGTAATTTAAGGGCAATGCTTCTAGTAGCGACAGCTCTCTGGCGAATATTGATAATTTTGCTCCGCCGGAATGGTCTTGGCGAATTTGGAATATCTCAGCAACTATAGTGAATCTGGGGAAATGAAGTACATGGTTAAATTAATAAAAATATGTTCTACAGACTAGTGTCAACTGTCAACAACTCTACATGACCAATGTGAGTAGGCACACTCACTACAATTGTTTCTACAAATGTGAAATATGTTGCACCGTTCATCGATACCATATAATCATGCAGCATTCACATCAAGATATACATATTATACAGGTCGGGCAAGGTGTAATCCCGAACACCATAAATCGCAAAGCGCCCAGATATATGTCGAGATTAGATTGCGTTTCATATTACATCCTGGTCATCCCAGTTACTTCCTGTCGTCCGTTGTGTAGTTTTGCGGCGAGGTTATCTGAACTGCAGAGCAGCTCGCTGATGTCACAGCGAAGCGACGACTACGTCTGCACCTCTGATAAGCGAGCGAATGTGCAATGCGATCGTGTAAGGTTATCAAAGGACAGATGTCATGAGATATAAAACATAGACATGGCTACACTACTATCAAGCTTGTTTGCCGCCAATTGCAGCCATAAAACTAAGAGATCTTGTGCAAAGCGCTTAGGAAGAATGGGGAAGATTCGTTCACGAAAACTGTTGATAGTTGGTAAACTTTCGGCATTCTGTTACGTCAAGATAATATGTGCATCGTCATTTTTACCATTGCTATTATTAGCTCGGTAAGCCGCCCGAATTCTTAGCTAGATTACTGTCAATGAGGTTTTGTCACGACTGGGGCATTCCAGGACAGATCGACAAGGGGATAACACCCTACAACTCAGATTTCGATAAAAGTCCGTTGTAGGGGTTATCTGCGCGTTGTGCAAGTTTTAGCTAGATTGAAGCTACGGCTGCCGAGTTATAGCCTCCGGCATTTTCGTGAGGGCACCTTGCATGACTTAGCCAATTAGCCAATAACTCCACAACAAATTATCAAATTCCTAGAAAACCACACACTTTCTGAATGGCAATGAAATTTGGAACATCACTCCATGCCTAGTTTTTATTTTAATGTTGATTCTAATGAAATGACCTTTGACCTCTGGTGACCTGACCTGACCTTTAAACGAACGCAGTGAAAATAATGTTGTTTACTATTTTTATAATATTCTTAGGTTAGCTGTCTTTGCACAGGATACAAATTGGAGATAGGTATTTTCTATAAATGTACTTTTTGATTGCTCAAATTAACTCATTTTTATCTTTTCACCAACACAAAATGTCCCATGATGGCATTGAATGCGGTTTATGTGTCACACGAAGTTTTCAGTTTGCAATATTAGCCACTTCGAGGTTAAATTGGATGAATTTATTTATTTACCAGGTGAAATTGTTGGCACAGTGACCTCTGCAAGGTCAGCTGAGGTCAATCTGAGGTCTACCAGCAACAATTTTGCCCACCAACTCTTAATATAATAATAAGATAGAGATGTGAAAATAACACCACTGTGTTTGTATCGTCGATTCGCGTCGCCCGATATGCAACATGACCTACCTGGGTCACAAAATGACCCAAGTAAATTTGTATTTTTCTAAGGTCAAAGGTCAAATTTTGAAGTTGACTAAGCCAGGTCAGCAGTACCTTATTCCGAAGCGCCTTGGCAAGACAAAGACGATGGTGTTAAAAGTTTTGCTATATGTTTAAGTAATACAAAGTTATGCACGGAAAACTATTTTTACTAGCAAACTACGAACAGCTTCAACATGTTCGTGAATAACGTTCCGGACTTAAAACTTAGATATATAATTTTAACTAACACCATCGTGTTTGTCTCGTCAAGGCGCTTCGAATAATGTTAATGGTGACCTGCTCAGGTCACCTTCACAATTTGACCTTTGGTCAAGGTCATTTGATGACCCAGGTAGGTCATGCTGCATATGCGAATCAACGATACAAACACAGTGATGTAATTTTCATGTTTCCATCTATATTATATTAAGAGTTGGTGGCAAAAAGTTGCTGGTGACCTCAGATGACCTCAGCTGACCTAGCAGAGGTCACTGAGCAACATTTTCTCCTGGTTAAACAACAAATTCACTCAATTTAATCTCGGAGTGGCTTAATTGCCGCCTTTAAATTTCGTGTGACTCATAACCCAGCTAACAATTTGGCGTTGTCGCTACGTTGTGACAAGGTTGCAACACAACTACACAACGTTGTGATATTGTAATTTTGTAGACTCTCAGGAACGTTGTCAAAACGTTACCTTGTGTCTAAAAAAACGTTAAAACAACGTTGCTACAACGTTACTTTTGACAAGCATAGCTAACGTGACTAACGTGGTTGATCATTAATCTAAGTAAGATGGTGAATATGCTCAATTTAGATAATTGTACCACATTGCGAGCTGTTTTCCCAAGTTACTAGAACAAAGTTGTGACATCGTAACGATACAACGTTGCTGTAATGTTTAACAGCGACGTTAATGCAACTTTTTCTTCACAACATTCACGACGTTGTCTCAACGTTGTTAAAACGTAAAACTCCAACTTGATTTTTCAAAACGTTGTTACAACGGTATCTGTTACCTGGGAAGCCGCATTCAGTTCCATTATGGGACAAAATAATCATTTTGTGTCGGTGAAATAAGAAAAACGAGTTAATTTGAGCAAATAAAAAGTACATTTATAGAAAATACCTATGTCCAATTTGTATCCTGTGCAAAGACAGCTTACCTAAGAATATTATGAAATTATAAAACAACATTATTTTCAGTGCGCTCCTTTAAAGGTCACGTCAGGTCACAATAGGTCAAAGGTCATTTAATCAGAATCAACACAAAAATACAAAATGGGCCTGGAATGATGCTCCTTACATCATTGCCATTCCGAAAATGTATGGTTTTCTAGGAATTGGATAATTGGTTGTGGAGTTATTGGCTAATTGGCTAAGTCATGCAAGGTGTCCCCACGAAAATGCCGGAGGCTATAACTCGGCAGCCGTAGCTCCAATCAAGCTGAAACTTGCACAGCGCGATTCAGTGCCCCAGATAACCCCTTTAAAGGAGTTTTATCGAAATCGGAGATGTAGGGTGTTAATTTGGGGTTTTCGCTTGTCGATCTGTCCTGGAATGCCCCGACTGCGATATTTAATATCATACAGCATCTCAACTCACCACGCATCTTGTAATTGTTCACAATTCTACAAATGCCACCCTTCCTAGGGTCTCTGTCGTCCATCATGGATTGTGACATTTAATGTAATGCTGTTATGCTATTAGTCCAGACTTGTGTCTGGATCCCGAAGCTGGATCTGGGATTCCAGTGGATCCCTCGGTACAAAATGCATGAAGATCTTGGATCCCAGTGGACTCCTCTGCGTATAATGTAAACCCCAGGTCCCTCCTCGCCTCCTCCCCGGCATCTATCACCCGACGCCATGGCGAAAAGCTGAATCGGATGAAAGAAAGGAGAAAAAAATCATCAGCGAAGTGTAAATGCGGAGGTGTCGATGGAGACCTCAGCTGGCGGTGAGCGGACTCACGACGCAGGTGCTGCAACTACACACCAGCCGAGTGGAGGTTGGTAGTTTCGATGGAGACCTCAGCTGGCGGTGAGCGGACTCACGACGCAGGTGCTGCAACTACACACCAGCCGAGTGGAGGTTGGTAGTGTCGATGGAGACCTCAGCTGGCGATGAGTGGACTCCCGACGCAGGTGCTGCAACTACACACCAGCCGAGTGAAGGTTGGTAGTGTCGATGGAGACCTCAGCTGGTGGCGAGCGGACACACGACGCAGGATTATTGGACATCATTCCATTCCATTAACTATGCTAAATAATGCAACCATGCAAGGCAGGCTCGGAAGGCTAGCTATAGTATATTCCCAATCAGGGGGGTGACACTACTTGAGCGCCCTATAGGCCGTCTTTTCGCAGCCGAAAAGAGTCGTTGTGACGTCACCGGAGGCTGGCGCGCGGTTGGCTGCCGGCGCTGACGACTTCCTGCCCGCCTGCACGGCTGCCGTGAGTGCCGCTGTGCATGCGCATATATGCCCATGGCAGAGACGTAGCCAAGAAGGGTCCCTAGGGTCCCTAGGTACCCCCTTGGGACATTTGGCCCCCTTGGATTGGACAAAAGCTTCTTTGTTTGAGAACGTCCCGAGATCCCCTCAGACCTTGCAAACGCCATCTTAGACCAACCGAGCGCTTCTCAGAATCAGACTACGGCACTGTTATGTCTGGAAGGCTCTCTATGACAGGCACAAGGGTCCCCAAAAGCTAGCCAAGGTCCCTCAAGCCGGTCGAGGAGCCCCTCGAGCTCTCCAAGGGCTCCTCTAGCTGGCGAAGCCCCTCAGGGTGGTAAGGGCCCCCTCGGAGCTGGCCAAGGGCCCCCTCCAAGCTGAAAAAGGGTCCTCTCAAGCTGGCAGAGGGCCCCTCGAGCTTGCTGAGGCCTCGTGCTGACCAAGGGCCTCTCAAGCTGCTCTAGGCCCCCCTCGAGCTGGCCAGGGCCCCGCCCCCTTGAGCTGACCAATGGCCCTGCTCAAGCTGGCTGAGGGCCCCCTCAAGCCGGTCGAGGACCCCTCAAGGGTGACCGGGGCCTCACCTCAAGGTGTCCGAGGGCACCCCTCAAGCTGCAGTCGCGAGGCCCTCAAGGCTGGTCGAGGGCCTCCTCGAGCTGACCAAGGGCCCCTTAAGCTGGCCGAGGGCCCCATGGTGGCTGAAAGGCCCCCTCGAGCTGACCAAGGGTTTCCCCTCAAGCCGTCTGAGGCCCCCCCCAAGCCGGCCGAGGGCCCCACTGAAGCTTGGCCGAGGCCTCTCAAGGTGGTGACTGAAGGCCCCCTCGAACTAGTCAAGGGGCCCTCATAAACTGGCGGGAGGGACCCTCAAGGTAGATGAGGGCCTTCGGCCGGTTTCCCTCACCCCTCCCTCAGAAGTTTTCGGGGGGTCAACTGACCCTTTTGACCCCCGTGCCGGGCGCCGATGACGTCACCGGAGGCGCCTGGAAGCTGTTGCCTCCGGTGACGTCATCCGGTGGTCCGTCGTGTTCAAGGTCAAATGGCTCGTGTCCTTACCTGGTTATAAGGCCTTGATTCCCAATATTCCCTTTGCGTTAAATTAGTATTCAGTAGAGATGTGGATCAACAAGAAAATCGCTTATGATGGTGAGCTGAGGACGACTCCGACGGAGAGAACACGGAAGACCATGAGATCTAAAAAAAAAATAGATGATACCGGACAGCCATTTGGACATATTCCTTAGTGAGCATGGTTCATTGAAATGAAATATTTCGAGCTAAAGAGTCGTCCAATTAGTCGCTCAGGTCTGGAATGTCATGTAAACTTAATCATATCTGTGCAAACTAAACATAAAACATCGCAGAAGCACCTATAATGGGGCTGGTTATGTTGGAAAATTATATTTTAGATTTGTAGAAATTGACCTTTTCACAGAATAAAGTGAGCGCCCTCGGTATTAACGTAATGAAGTGTCATCGTTTCCATGGTATGACAATAATCGTGTTGTATGATCAAAATGACACCTATTAGGCTAGCTAAACCCTTCTTTATTGTGATCGGCATGACTCCTTTAGAGTGACAAAAGTAAACCGTTTTTGTGCACAGTGAGCTACTGACGTTAATGGTTTTTTGCTTTGACATAAAAAGTGGGATACCTGTTATGAACCTTGAAAAAATAACAGAGATAACGTTCGATAAGTTTGTGAGGATACTTAAAACTGAATTTATTTGCAGCTAATTCAGCTGAAAATGATCGTCCATCTGCCATAGTTGCAAAGGTATTGAAAACAAAACGTTTGAAGCAAGGCAAAGACAAACTTCAAGCGATTTCAATTCCATCGAGGTGCTTAAACCAAGGCCCGTCGGTCGAGTAAAAAGTAGCGGCTACCCGCCGGTCGTGGCTATACAAATAAATGCAAGGCCTCACAGAAACGCCTAAAATATACCTGGCGTTGTTCTATAAGAATGCAACCTTTTTGCGCCTTCACAAATACAATTGATTCACCTAGTGTGCTTATGGTCCGATACTATAAGAATGCAACCTTTTTGCGCCTTCACAAATACAATTGAGTCACCTAGTGTGCTTATGGTCCGATAAGGTAGCAGCTTCAACGGTCCGTTGCAATATCTTCAACAGCCTCGGTGGTCCTCGTAATTATTGTTATATATTGTGAATTCCTTCGCATATGCCTCATAACTCAAATCTACTCACATCTACATTTATTTATAAGGAGTTGTTCATTCATTGTGACATTATCTTCAATCTGTTTTTGTCAACTCTTGAAGCACATTAAAATGATGCAATGACAATAACTACGTTCAGCTGGGATAGCATTATGCAGTCCGGCCCGGCCCGGCCCAGTTCGCCTCAACCAAGGCTATAGAAGAGAAGAACGCCTCAGCTAGCGATGTCTCTGCTCTCTGCGAGGGCTATAGCAGGAGACCATTGGCCTAGGTAACCCGGCCCGCACGGTGACCACGTGACTATGGCCTGACGCTAGCCTTTACGCAGGAGCCCATTTATTCAGCCGATTTCCTTCAGTCCCTGTTGCGCAACTGCTTCGAGAGCGCTGATTGGCTGGGTGCGGACACGGCTGGCTGGGGCATCAGAGGCGTATGTAGGAATTTAGTTACGAACCTCGCCGAAAGAAGACTTTGCAGATTGTTCGCAAATTTCTTTAAAAAATCCATGAGTGCAAACCAAAAACGAGTATTACATTTTCAGGACGACACAACCTGCGACCAGGATGCAAAATTGCAAACGATTCCGAAAAATGGTTTAGGAGATATAATATTTATCTGAGTCGCCACTAGTACCAACCATTACTTGTGTAGTGACCTGTGTATCTTATGCTGCATTAATTCTACAGCTTCTCACGCTGGGCCGAGCCGTACCTGGCAGGTACTGCGGCCAATCATAGGGACCAAGAGGGCTGCAGCTACTACGCCGAGTGTCACTGCTGACGCAATCAACGCGTACTTTGTGAATGTGAGGCCAAGCACGACCGCTAGTGTTCCCCCGCCGCAAAGTCGTGTGCCTTTTAGGCTCCCGCGAGTTCCTGCGTGCGGCATGCGGCTGAGCCCAGTGACCATCGATGACTTGTGCATGACGGTGGGATTGATGAGACCGTCCAAATCGACAGGGGTCGATGGAATCAGCGTATGCATGTTTCCGGGACTTTGCTATGTGTTACTCGATATTGTAAATGCCTTTGTCACCGGAATTGTACCGCCAAGCTGGAAACACGCACTTGTGACTCAAATTCCGAAGGGAGGTGACTTAGCCAGTGTAGCGAACTGGCGGCCAATCTCGATACTTCCGGCTGTGACCAAAGGTGTCGAGCCGACTAGTGCATCGCAGATCAGTGCAATATTTTAACAAGCAGTCACCTATTTCAAAATTCCGTCAGCATGGGTTACCGACGTCACCAAACTCCACTGAAAACCGACTGCTGTTATCACTGTCGCATCTAATCGTGCTATGGATGTCGTCGCAGATATGTATCCTGGTATTTTTGGACTGCTCAAAATGCTTCGATGTATAGATCACGGGAAACTGCTGTGTAAACTAGAGATGTACGGCGTTTGACCACTCACTGGCTGGCTAACTACTTTTCGGGGCATACGCCAGCAGGTTAAGATAGCCAAAAGAGACGGCGGCGCGATTCTGTCAGCGACATTGCCGAACACTACAGGAATGTATCAGGGAGGTAGCCTCAGCTGTCTTATGTTTTCGATCTTTGCCAATGAAATGGACTTGTATACTGGCAACTCTAACGTTATTCAATATGCCGATGATACGCAGCTTTTAGTTTGTGGTAGAAAAGAACAGCTTCATCATTGCAATGCTTGTAGATTGGTTTTGTAACAATCAGAAGAAAATCAACGCGTCAAAAACTCAACTGCTTGTACTCGGAACAAAGGCTATGCTGCGCACTGTCCCTCAGATCT
>VOPJ01007426.1:0-21037 GCA_014673585.1 Semibalanus balanoides
CTGGATTGATTTTGGTCAGGAAATTTTGGGAAAATGACATCACTAGCATATATTCCCCGTGCCAGAACTATTGCTTATTGACGTCACGACCAATCAGTGAGCAGAATTATATATTAAGTAAATATAATTAATTATTTAAAATATGGAAAATTCAGAGAAATTTATATGATAATGACAATTAATTAAATATTGTAAATTATTTTGCTTTCCATCAAATACATAAAAGCAGTGGGTTTGGTAACCTGCAACTAGTCCGATGCCTGCTTTAAATCCCTTTATAATTAACATCTTTCCGGATTACAAACATTTATTTTATTCGCTTCATACCCCTTGAACAGAAGAATCGTACCATTGAATGTATAATTTTGTATTAAGTTACAATACCCATTGTCCATTATACCAAATTTACCCATATGTTACAGCTAACAGGAGATTCCTGCTATTTGCGCCAATATTTATCATGATATAGTGTGCTTAGATTCTGGTTAGTGATGTTTTTTCTTAGATTTAAGAAATTCTTCCGTTCGATTCGATTCTGACAATGTAATATTCCAGGAGTGTTAGCGTTATCAACTATTGACGATATGGCGCAGCCACTGCGCCCGCCCGTCACACTGCAGTACTCCGTCTTACAGAGAAATGGCGTCTCTTAGGGAC
Source organism: Semibalanus balanoides (assembly GCA_014673585.1). Taxonomy (NCBI): domain Eukaryota; kingdom Metazoa; phylum Arthropoda; class Thecostraca; order Balanomorpha; family Balanidae; genus Semibalanus; species Semibalanus balanoides. Next base: position 658 of record VOPJ01007426.1, read on the forward strand.
TCTTACTCCAGTCACGTATCTACAAAATTCCTTCTCTAACGTTCGAACTTTATTCTTTGCCAGTTATTAAGTTTATAGATGCGCTCTCGCTACCGCGTTTGGGTCTTTGGTATACCACAAGCGTTGACAGTGCATCGTTTGAGATGAAACGAAATTATACTGGCGTAAAATGCATCGATCCCGTCTTAGATCATAGCTGTCATTGGAAGTCCTCCAAAGTGTGTGTCAAAGTGTTCAAAGTGTGTGAAGTGTGAGTAATTCATTTAATCCCGTCATATGCAGTATGTTCTTTTCAGTAGGCATCAACCATCTTTAAAAGCAGCAATATTAAAGGGAATAGCTCAACTTTAACCCACGAGTCACTGTTTTTTTTAGACCCCATCCCTGAGGAATATATAGCATATCTCACGAAATAATGTAGCTATCAACTGAAAGCTTCCAGTACCTGTCCGGGCAACCTTTTTACACCGCTTGTGGGAAAAATGTCAAATTCGTCTGAATTTGTTTGAGATATAGTTAACCCGCGCACTGCAGGGGGTTCGCGCCGAGCACGAAATGCAGGGGGGTGATTTCCGCCCCCCGTGAGATCTCGAAAACTACGCAATGTAGCGACAAGCAGAAAACGGCATTAGTTAGCTCTAGACAAGATCTATCGAAAGTATTTCAGTCTTTTCTTGGATCAGGTCACACCAGTGGCCACCAAAGGTCAGATTTTCCGGTTTTAGACTCCTTTCCAGAAAACCCGATTAATCTCGAAACACTAATGAAAGCTAGGACAACACGACTTAGATACAATAGTGTCTATTTAAATATTCAATCGCAAAACTGAAGTCCTCAAAATTGAGCTCAGATAATAGTTTAAGGCTCAGCGGTCATGAAAGGTAAAAAAAAACTATTTTAGCAAAACGGTTTCGTGAATAACATTTCCATCTATCAAGATATGGAAATAATTTTGACGCCATCGTGTTTGTCTTATCGAGGCGCTTTGAAACATAAACACGGTGACCTGGTAAAGTCAACTTCAAAAGTTTACTTCAGGTCAAGGTCATTTGATTGCCCAGGTAGGTCATATTGCGATTACAGGACAAAAAGTCAAAAGTAAGAAAGTCAAAGGACAAAAAGTCAAATGTGAAAAAGTCAAAAAGCAAAAGTCCCAATTCGGCTAAAAGTCAAGGACAAAAGTCCAAATCGCTAAAAGTTTCAAACGCAAAGTCAAAACAGCAAAAAGTCAATAGGCAAAAAGTAAGAATGCAAAAGTAAGACAAGCACTAAGTCAAAAGGACAAAAGTCAAGCAAAAAGTCAAAACCGCAAAAAAATCAAAAGGACAAAAGTCAAATGCAAGAAGCAAAAGATAAAGGTAAAATCAAAAAGTCAAATGGCAAAAAGTCAAAAAGGATAAGTCAAATGCAAAAAAGCCAAAAGGAACAAAGTAAAAATGGCAAGAAGTCCAAAAGTAAAAGTAAAAAATGCAAAAGTCCAAATTGGCAAAAAGTCAAAAAAGGATAAAAGTCAAAGTGCAAAAGCCAAAAACGCCAAAGGCTCAACCGCAATAAGTTAAAAACGCAAAAAGTCAAAGCAAAAAGTCAAAAGTGGCAAAAAGTAAAAACGTAAGAAGTAAAAAAAAGTCAAAGCATCAAGTCAAAAAACGAAAAAAAGGTTCTTTAAAACACTTTATACATTAGAGCACCGATGTCATGATTTGTATACTTTTGCGGGCCCAGACCATCCCTCGAATGATTAATGTACATTAGCTATGACGTTTGTTGGTAGATTGTTAGTATTTTATATCATTTAGTCCGAAATGTTGATGGACGGGGATTCCTCGAGATCAGAACCCACGTAGCTAAGCGTGTGCGCAGGCCTAGACCCACCCACCGATTATGCAATCCAGTCACCGGCAAATCTAGAGACGAAAGTTTTACGTCCGACGCTGAGGACGGTTCGCCCGGCACGCTGGTTCATCTGGACCTTTGACGGCCGTGCCGCGCACCACCGCGTCGCCCAGGAGCAAAACAGCGAGCGCCGAAGCGGCTCGAAACCCATCTTACCAGGTGGGTCAGATCTGTAGTCCAGCGCTCTCCAGACTTTGACTTTTAGCCGATTTGACTTTTTGTCCTTTGACTTTTAGCCGATTTGACTTTTTTTGTGTTGACTTTTTGCAATTTACTTTTATCCTTTTGAACTTTGCCAAATTTTGACTTTTGCATTTTAACTTTTATCTTTTTTTAACTTCTTGCTAACTGAGTTTTGTCCTTTTTTGACTTTTTGCGTTTGACTTTTAGCTGATGACTTTTTGATTTGAAATTTTATAGCTTTTTGGACTTTTTCCATTTTGTGACTTTATGTCTGTTTGACTTTTTGCATTTTACTTTACCCTTTGACTTTTTTTGCATTTGTTACTTTCGTTTTTTCGACTTTTTTCTTTTTGACTTTTCGCGTTTGACTTTCCTGCTGTTGACTTTTTGCTTTTGACTTTTTCCTGTTTTTGACTTTTGCCATTTGACTTTTTTTACGTTTGAACCTTTTTTGGGCCGTTTTGACTTTTCGCATTTGGACTTTCAAGGCCGATTTGACCTTTTTGTCCCTTTGAACTTTTTCACATTTTACTTTTTGTCTTTTACTTTTTGACTTTGACTTTTTGTTCCCCAGGATACCTCATATTGCATATGGGGCGACGGCGGCCAACTAGACGAAACACAGTGGTGTCAACGATCGTCTATTATATTTTTCTTATCAAGAGTATTAGCAAATCATTGCTGATGCCTCAGATGACCTCAGATGACCTTGTAGAAGTCATGAGGCAGCAATACACCCTTGATTCATCCAGAATGAGCAAATAACATGATTTCTGAAAGAAGTAGCCTGATCCAATGCAATTTTCTGAAGAGGAAGCATTTCTTCATTTCCCATTTACTTATAATGGGGTCAGGAAATGACCTGACCTTGTGGTCACCGATACGAAAAATCCGAGATCACGAATTGTCGTAACTGATGTTCTTATGCAATCCTGCAAAGTTTCAAGTTATTTCGGGAAAAGACTGTGGCTTTGGCACGAACACACATTTCCTTTAAGGTAGGTCACTTTGACATGGACTTGTGACCTGACCTGATATGACCTCAAGTCAAAACTTTTCCAAAGTGTGGGTAATTGATGCCATAACAGGGGTACGAAATTTGGCCGCGCTGCGTGCCGCCGTTTTTCCGCTACTCCTCAAAACCTGAGGGGCGGCGGAAATCAACCCCCCTGCAGTGCGCGGGTTAAGTTAGTGACGTCATTACACACGATTTTGAAACAAAAAACAAAACAAAAAACTTAAAAAGACCCTACAAAATTCCTGCTCTGGTGTCCGTGTCCGGGATCCGGGGATGGGCCCGGGAACTGGTCGGTGGCGGCGGGATGGAGGAGAGGAGGAGGTGAGGGCGGGGGGGGGGGCGGTAGACTCGAGTGAGAGGGTGGGTTTGCCAGGCTATATGGCCCGAATGCCCCGGGCGCTGGGCGCTGGCCGGCGGATCGTTTATCGCCGGCCGGCTCGGCGTCTGTGTCGACGTCAGCTGTTGTTTCTGACGGACCGACACATTGTCGGCACGGAATGGTAATGGTGTGGAGCGAGCCGGGTGGCGGCCGAGGTGGCGAGCTGCAGCCGTGACGCCCGCCTCCGAGACACACCTGCCCCCCTTCAGATCGCCGCCGCCTGCCACCCACCACTATGAATCTGACCTCACTGATAGTCAGCAGTCAAACTATAATACACATACACTTCTACAACACGTAGTCGTACAGTATGCGTGAGTCCTTTGTGTGTTGTGTCTGTTAAGGGACACAGTCCGTTCAAAGTAAAATTTGATATGTTAAAGAACAACCGGATTTGATAAGCACCAGGAAGTCCGTTTTTTTTTTATTCGCTCCCAGTGGCCTAATATCATCGTTCAAAGTTCAGTTTTCTTCCAGCCAATGAGATTGACGAGTCGGCCACCACTACGTAAACAAACAATTAATTCCAGCGTTGTGCAACTATGGAAAATGATGATATTTTTTGCTCAAGCATTCTGTCGAAGTTCGTAATGTCAGAAAAAAATGTCTTATTATGCCTGAATTAAACTCATTAATAGGCATAAACGAAAGGATTGTTCTAAAGGGATTGAGGGAGGATTGTTCCAAAGGATTTTTCGCTCTAACCATTGATGAAGTTTTCTCTAACATAGTTTTTTTTTGGTATCGGATTGTTTACATTGTTTTAAGGTACAGTGTTGTTTACAAATACGGAAATGTCTGAACTGCGCTGAATTTGGCGCTCAATCGCTGCCATATTGCCATATTAGTGGTGTGTGGAAATCGCAAACTGTTTTTATATTAATATGAAAAATGAAATAAGTTATATTTTTTGTATTTGCGCTGCTTTGGTGAGCATAAGAGGACGATTCAAAATAATATTTAGTCCCTTAGACTTGCTTTAGCATGTTTTTGCGATATCATCCGGAAGAGGCAGTGTCCCTTTAATTCATTAAAATTGTGTATTGTGTATTGATTAAATCGTCTTCAGGTCATTACCCAGTTACAGACGAAGTCAGAAAATAAAAACAATAAATAACAAACGAAAAAATAGCAACGTAAAAAAACACAAAACACATCACCGAGTCAGTTACCATATCAAAGTTTATCCAGCGTTCTAGTATAGCTAATTTGACGCGAGTTTTAAAGTGAGGAACTAGTAGATATAGAAGTCAACAATAGTTGTCAGATGTTTAAAAACGAGCATTACATAGGGATGGCGTTCGGGTGAAAACGCTCCGCTGGACCGTGTTCACCCTTCCACGGGGAACACTCCACAGGGCAAGGGCACGTTCGAGCTCGGTACATATAAGCCAAACGCTGCCAGCAGGATGGAACTGTCAATTCGCGCATGATGAATATGATACCAAAATATGTATCAGTTTCATTTAGACCTCACAATCACAAACACCTGTTTTGATAAAGGTATATCAATTTCGTATCTGTTTTATGCATCAATGTATGATTTATCTTGCATAATAAAATACCTTGGCTTATAACTTGCTTACATTTTTTGTTGTAAGAAATGGCTAGTTGCTGTATTACACCATGTGTGTCCAACCTTATGAATTATGACACTGATATTGCCTGATCATTTGTATGAGAGCTGCCACGAGGTAGCTGGCACGTAGCCAGGATTTTTATCAAGAGGGGGCTAGTCGGTAAAAAAGCTTCAGCTATATATTGTTGACCGGGGGGGGGGCGGGTCGTTTAGATAATTCCATTATATCTAGTGTAAATTTATTTTGCTCGGGGGAGGGATGGCCTCCCTTGGCTACGTCCCTGTGAGGTAGTCCTTGCAACCTACTTTGACCCAATATGATGCTTTCCAGGTTTTTACAGATCCATTCTTGATTTAAATATACCTATGCATTTTGTCAACTTGTTATGTGATGTTTTATAGCTTTAAGGCTTATGTAAAAGTTGTATTTTCATCCTCTATCTGCACACCTCGCTAATGCAAAAAAACGTCAGTAAAGAGCTAATAAAACCTATGTTCATTAAAGTGTTAAACTATTTTACATTTTGCTTATATTTCGTCGCTTTTTCTAGCCACCTTCTAGCTTTTTATAGGTAGACTTTAACAACCCCCTGGTCGCCGAGTAAATTACAACCCCTAGGGCAAACAAAAGGTTCCGCCTCTGCGCAGCGCTGAGCTGACTAACCGTTTGATTCAATGCTCCACCTGATGCGTAATGATATTAGTCGATTGATTAGCTACCAACGTTCCCGGTACATTCCGTTTCAGTTCAAAGNTGAGTTGAGTTATGAATGACCCGTACGCGAAAAACCTCAAGGGGGGCCGATTCGCCTTCCCCCCCGACAGTAATAGGGTTAACATTCACACCAGTGGCGCGGCGGTTAGTAATGAAGCATATCGCACTGCTTCTTCTCCTGCTGTAATTGTCTAAACAAAATGAATTCACCGCCAGTTACAATATACAAATACATTATGCAAAAACAGGCTCACAAGGTCTTCGGTCTTGACCAATAAGGTCATGTAAATTACTTGATATCAGATGCATTGTATCTGAGAGTCACACGAGGAGATGCAATGCAGATAAGTATACCAGGCACAATGAAAAGGTACTTAGCTGAATAGAGTCCTGTCTGAAAATACGCATTTTCTTGTTACTTATAAGACTTATTAGATAAGACTTGTTACTTATCAGAACATTTTCTTGTTCTAGGCCCTCAAAATAACAGTTAAAGGACAGGTATGCAGACATAACTCCTTTGGCACCGTCATGGGAAATCAGTTGAAGATGATGACTTAGAAACCATTTGTATTATAGGCGATATGATTCGGCTGATGACCGGTACGCATCGTCCTGCTTCAACATTTGAATCGAGGTCCCTTGGTCTGTTTATAATTTAGTAGCAGTGTTGAGAAATGTTTTGACGATTGCATCGCACATGATCGGCAATTGCCACCAACTTTGTTTACACCACGTGTTTACGTTGTGCATTGTTTGTATTCAGAGCGCTATATATGCCTCATTTTTGCATTTATAGATCGAAATGTTTCTTCTTTTGCATTCGGACCAGAATTGCTAGTGCTGATATAATCTGATTGTAATTAATAACAAAAGCTTATCAAATAGCTTTATTAACATACAAAATTCGTGAAAAAAGGGATAATAACGTTCTATAAATATTGTTGCATCGCTTCCATCCTCCAGACAATTATTAGAAGACATTCGAAAAGGTCTTATGATTCCTTTAAACATCTGGTTGTCAAGTAAGAAATAACGGCTAGCGACATGACTCAAAACTTGTCATACCCATGCCCACCCAGTACCCATGAAAAGTCGAAAAACGCATACCCAGCCCAGACAATCAGAATAATTGAGTGGGCAGTCTAGGGTGGCGCAAAATGTACTTATGTCGAAAAATTATAGCGGATACAGGTTTTTCCCATGCTTTTGAACATGCTGAGTACAATGGTGCACATTCAAATTAATTTTGACGACGTTTAGGGGTCGCGAAAAATCGGTGAAAATGGTGATTTTGCTCATTTTCGGCTAAAATCCGGGACATAAATTGCGCCATAGCAACATAAACTGATAAATGTGGGTTAAAGGGAAAGTGAACCAAATATAACTGATGATTCAGCTTCGTTGACGCCATTCCCGGAGTCTGCAGCAACTACGGATGACGTTTTATTAACACCATTTTTCCATATCAATATTTGTTCCCCGAGCGACCCGCCGGCAGCGTGGGGTCAAATCCCGCCGCACGCGTCTTAAAACCGTGCACTGCAGGGGTTCGCGTCCGAACACGAACTGCAGGGGGGTGATTTCCGCCCCCCCGTGAGATCTCCAAAAACTACGCAAGTAGCGACAAGCGGAAAAAACGGCATTGGATAGCCTCTAGGCAAGCTCGATCGAAAGTATTTCAGTCCTTTTCTTGGATCAGGTCACAATTGAGGTCACAGTGGTCACCAAAGGTCAGATTTGTTCCGGTTTTAGACTCTTTTTTAGGACTCTGTTCCAGAAACCCCGATCCGTTATTCGGAAACTATGATAGCTAGGAGCAAACGATTAGAGAGGCATCGATAGCTTTTGAATTTGCAATCGCATTCAGGCTTCAAAATAGCTCAGATCATTAGTTGAGGGCTCCAGAGGTCATGAAAGGTCAAAAAATACTGTTTTGAGCAAAACAGTTTTTCGTGAATTAGCCATGTCACCTAAGGAAAGATAGGGAAAACATTTTGACGCCATCGTGTTTTATCATTATTGCGCTTTGAAACATATACGGTGGCCTGGTTTAGGTCACTTCAAATTTGACCTCAGGTCAAGTCATGTTGGGAACCCAGGTAGGTCATGTTCATATTGGGGGCGACGCGCCAGACAGACGAACACATCGGTGTTCAACTAATTCGGTCTCTATCTCTTTTTTATCAAGAGTTATTCGCAAATCATTGCTGATGACTCAGATGACCTCAGATGACCTTGTAGAAGTCACTGAGGCAACAAAAACCTTGATCATCCAGAATGAGCTAAAATAACAGATTCTAAAAGAAGTAGCCTGGATTCCAATGCATATTTGCTGAAGAGGAAGCATTTCTCAAGTTTCCCATTTACTTATAATGGGGTCAGGAAATTGACCTGACCTTTGGGCACCGATACGAAAAATCCGAGCATGCAACGAATTGTTAGGTACTGATATCTTATGAAATCCTGCAAGTTTTCAATTATTTACGGAAAAGGACTGTGGTTTGGCAACGAACACCACATCTAAGGTAAGGTTCACTTGACATTGACTTGTGTGACCTGACCTGATATGACCTCAAGTCAAAACTTTTCCAAAGTGTGGGTAATTGATGCCATAACAGGGGTACGAAATTTGGCCGCGCTGCGTGCCGCCGTTTTTCCGCTACTCCTCAAAACCTGAGGGGCGGCGGAAATCAACCCCCCTGCAGTGCGCGGGTTAAGTTAGTGACGTCATTACACACGATTTTGAAACAAAAAACAAAACAAAAAACTTAAAAAGACCCTACAAAATTCCTGCTCTGGTGTCCGTGTCCGGGATCCGGGGATGGGCCCGGGAACTGGTCGGTGGCGGCGGGATGGAGGAGAGGAGGAGGTGAGGGCGGGGGGGGGGGCGGTAGACTCGAGTGAGAGGGTGGGTTTGCCAGGCTATATGGCCCGAATGCCCCGGGCGCTGGGCGCTGGCCGGCGGATCGTTTATCGCCGGCCGGCTCGGCGTCTGTGTCGACGTCAGCTGTTGTTTCTGACGGACCGACACATTGTCGGCACGGAATGGTAATGGTGTGGAGCGAGCCGGGTGGCGGCCGAGGTGGCGAGCTGCAGCCGTGACGCCCGCCTCCGAGACACACCTGCCCCCCTTCAGATCGCCGCCGCCTGCCACCCACCACTATGAATCTGACCTCACTGATAGTCAGCAGTCAAACTATAATACACATACACTTCTACAACACGTAGTCGTACAGTATGCGTGAGTCCTTTGTGTGTTGTGTCTGTTAAGGGACACAGTCCGTTCAAAGTAAAATTTGATATGTTAAAGAACAACCGGATTTGATAAGCACCAGGAAGTCCGTTTTTTTTTTATTCGCTCCCAGTGGCCTAATATCATCGTTCAAAGTTCAGTTTTCTTCCAGCCAATGAGATTGACGAGTCGGCCACCACTACGTAAACAAACAATTAATTCCAGCGTTGTGCAACTATGGAAAATGATGATATTTTTTGCTCAAGCATTCTGTCGAAGTTCGTAATGTCAGAAAAAAATGTCTTATTATGCCTGAATTAAACTCATTAATAGGCATAATGAAATAGATTGTTTCTAAAGGGATTGAGGAGGATTGTTCCAAAGGATTTTTTCGCTCTAACCATTGCTGAAGTTTTCTCTAACATAGTTTTTTTGTATCGGATTGTTTACATTGTTTTAAGGTACAGTGTAGTTTACAAATACGGAATGGTCTGAACTGCCGCTAATTTGGCGCTCAATCGCTGCCATATGATCTAGTGGTGTGTGGAAATCGCAAACTGTTTTATATTAATATGAAAATTGAAATAAGTTATATTTTTGTAATTTGCGATGCTTTGGTGAGCAATAAAGGACGATTCAAAATAATATTTTTGTTCCTAACTTGTTAGCATGTATTTTGCGATATCATCGAAGAGGCAGTGTCCCTTAATTCATTAAAAATTGTGTATTGTGTATTGATTAAATCGTCTTCAGGTCATTTACCCAGTTACAGACGATAGTCAGGAAATACAACATAAATAAACACGAAAAAATAGCACGTAAAAACACACAAACCACATCCCGAGTCAGTTACAAATAATATTCCAGGCGTCTATAGTATAGCAATGACGCGAGATTTAAAGAGATACAGTAGATATAAAGAAGTCAACACTAGTGTCAGATTTAAAAACGAGCTACATAGGGATGGCGTTCGGGTGAAAACGCTCCGCTGGACCGTGTTCACCCTTCCACGGGGAACACTCCACAGGGCAAGGGCACGTTCGAGCTCGGTACATATAAGCCAAACGCTGCCAGCAGGATGGAACTGTCAATTCGCGCATGATGAATATGATACCAAAATATGTATCAGTTTCATTTAGACCTCACAATCACAAACACCTGTTTTGATAAAGGTATATCAATTTCGTATCTGTTTTATGCATCAATGTATGATTTATCTTGCATAATAAAATACCTTGGCTTATAACTTGCTTACATTTTTTGTTGTAAGAAATGGCTAGTTGCTGTATTACACCATGTGTGTCCAACCTTATGAATTATGACACTGATATTGCCTGATCATTTGTATGAGAGCTGCCACGAGGTAGCTGGCACGTAGCCAGGATTTTTATCAAGAGGGGGCTAGTCGGTAAAAAAGCTTCAGCTATATATTGTTGACCGGGGGGGGGGCGGGTCGTTAGATAATTCCATTATATCTAGTGTAAATTTATTTTGCTCGGGGGAGGGATGGCCTCCCTTGGCTACGTCCCTGTGAGGTAGTCCTTGCAACCTACTTTGACCCAATATGATGCTTTCCAGGTTTTTACAGATCCATTCTTGATTTAAATATACCTATGCATTTTGTCAACTTGTTATGTGATGTTTTATAGCTTTAAGGCTTATGTAAAAGTTGTATTTTCATCCTCTATCTGCACACCTCGCTAATGCAAAAAAACGTCAGTAAAGAGCTAATAAAACCTATGTTCATTAAAGTGTTAAACTATTTTACATTTTGCTTATATTTCGTCGCTTTTTCTAGCCACCTTCTAGCTTTTTATAGGTAGACTTTAACAACCCCCTGGTCGCCGAGTAAATTACAACCCCTAGGGCAAACAAAAGGTTCCGCCTCTGCGCAGCGCTGAGCTGACTAACCGTTTGATTCAATGCTCCACCTGATGCGTAATGATATTAGTCGATTGATTAGCTACCAACGTTCCCGGTACATTCCGTTTCAGTTCAAAGTCGGTTCAAATGGCGCCACGGTGACCTTAAAAAGACAATTCAATCGACGAAACATAATTTGTGTTGCCCTAGAGGTCAGTGGTGACGTCACAGGTCAGGTTAAAGGTCAAGCTGTCTTCAGATCACACAGCCTGCTTGGCACCTGGCCTGCCATCCGGAGAGAGGGAGCGGCGCTCGGCCGGGGCTCTCTCTCTGTCTTCAGTCACACAGCCTGCTTGGCACCTGGCCTGCCATCTGAAGAAGAGGAGCAGCGCTCCGCCGGGGCTCTCTCGCTTTTCAGATCACACAGCCGCTTGGCACCTGGACCCTTGCCATCCGGAGAGAGGGAGCAGCGCTCGGCCCGGGCTCTGTCTTCAGATTCACACAGCCTGCTTGGCAACCTGCCTGCCATCCGCGAGAGAGCGGAGCGGCGCTCGCCGGGCTTCTGCTGGTCTTCAGATCACACAGCCTGCTTGGCACCTGGGGTTGCCATCCGGAGAAGGAGCGGCGTCCCGGGGCTCTCTCTGTCTTAGATCACAAGCCTGCTTGGGCACCTGGTCTGCCATCCGGAGAGAGGGGGAAGCCAACGCTCGGCCGGGGCTCTCTCCATACTTCAGGATCACACAGCCTGCTTGGCACCTGGCCTGCCATCCGGAGAGAGGGGAGCAGCGCTCGGCGGGGCTCTCTCTGTCTTCACGATCACACAGCCTGCTTGCACCTGCCTGCCATCCGGAAGAGGGAGCAGCAAAGTGGCCGGGGCTCTCTCTTTTCTTCAGATCACACAGGGCCCTGCTGGCACCTGGCCTGCCATTCCGGAAGAGAGGGAGCAGCGCTCGCCGGCGGCTCTCTCTGTCTTCAGATCAACAGGCCTGCTTGCACCTGCCTGCCGACCGGAGAGAGAGCGCGCTCGGCCGGGGCTCTCTCTGTCTTCAGATCACACCAGGGGCCCCTGCTTGGCACCATGGCTGCCATCCGGAGAGAGGGAGCAGCGCTCGGCGGGGCTCTCTCTGTCTTCGTCACACAGCATGCTTGGCAACCTGGCCTGCCATCCGGAGAGACGGAGCGGCGCCGGCCGGGGACTCTCTCTGTCTGGGCAGATCACACAGCCTGCTTGGGCACCTGGCTGCCATCCGGAGGAGAGGGAGCAGCCGCTCGGCCGGGGCTCTCTCTGTCTTCAGATACACAGCCTGCTTGCACCCTGGCCTGCCATCCGGAGAGAGGGAGCAGCGCTCGGCCGGGCTCTCTCTGTCTTCAGATCACACAGCCTGCTTGCATGTGCCTGCCCATCCGGAGAGAGAGAGCGCTCGGCCGGGGCTCTCTCTGTCTTCAGATCAACAGCCTGCTTGGCACCTGGCCTGCCATCCGGAGAGAGGGAGCGGCGCTCGGCCGGGGCTCTCTGTCTTTCAGATCACACAGCCGCCTTGGCACCTAGCCTGCCATCCGGAGAGAGGAAGCAGCGCTCGGCCGGGGCTCTCTCTGGTCTTCAGATCACACCAGCCTGCTTTGGCCACCTGGCCTGCCATCCGGAGAGAGGGGAGCAGCGCTCGGCCGGGGCCTCTCTGGCTTCGATACACAGCCTGCTGGCACCTGGCCTTGCCATCCGGAGAAGAGGGAGCTGCGCTCGGCCGGGGCTTTCTCTGTCTTCAATCACACAGCCTGCTTGGCACCTGGCTGCCATCCGGGAGAGAGGAGCGGCCTCGGGCCGGGGCTCTCTCTCTGTCTTCAGATCACAACGCCTGCTTGGCACCTGGCCTGCCATCCGGAGAGAGGAGCGGGCGCTGCGGCCGGGGTCTCTCTGTCTCAGATCACACAGCCTGCTTGGCACCTGCCTGCCATCCGGAAGAGGGAGCAACGCTCGGGCCGGGGCTCTCTCGTCTTCAGATCACACAGCTGCTTGGCACCTGGCCTGCATCGAGCAGAGGGAGCGGCGCTCGGCGGGGCTCTCTTGTCTTCAGATCACACAGGCCTGCTTGGCACCTGGCCTGCCATCCGGGGAGAGGGAGCAGGCGCTCGGCCGAGGCTCTCTCTCTGTCTTCAGATTTCACACAGCCTGCTTGGGACACTGCCTGCCATCCGGAGAGAGGAGCGGCGCTCGGCCTGGGTTCTCTCTTCTTCAGATCACACAGCCTGCTTGGCACCTGGCCTGCCATCCGGAGAGAGGGAGCCAACGCTCGGCCGGGGCTCTCTCTGTTCTTCAGATCACACATCCTGCTTGGCACTGCTTGCCATCCGGAGAGAGAGGGAGCCGGCCGCTCGCCGGGGGCTCTTCTCTGTCTTCAGATACACAGCCTGCTGCACCTGGCTTTGCCATCCGGAGAGAGGGAGCTAGAGCGTCTCGCCGGGGCTCTCTCTTGTCTTCTTTAGATCCTATTACCAGACATGTGTTCCGTACTATCTAAATGGAAAATGAGTTGGCTGGCTTTGGGGTCGTCGGTAGCATCGACTGATATGTCGCGTCAAATTTGCTGAGGCTTCACTGCCTTGCTATCCGCTGGACATTGAGTCTTCAATCACACAGCCTGCGCTATCGAATACGTCGAAGGACTCGCCGCTGCAGGATCAAGCCTACAGCTCAGAACTGGCCCCGACTGTGGCAGAGCAGTGTGCTCATGTGGTAACTTCAGTAAATCTGGAGGAAGACATATCGATAATATCATGGTATGGTGGTTTTATCTATGTGACTTCGTCCGTTAATGGTGTATCCCTTCTGCGATTATGTCAAGTAAATAAATAGAAAAATGAATGGAGTAGAGATGTAACAAAATTATAGTACTCTTCGTAGAATACAATTTATTTGTTGGCTGAATGTTGGACTGCCGGTGAACATACATTGAGTTATAATTTATATGCTTACTTAAAGTTAGTATCACCATATTCCTCTCAGAACTTTGCAATTGCATTTGTTCAGTGATCTACTGACATTATCATCATATCTGCTATAACGGAATAGCAACAAAGAAGTGACGGCATAAGCAGCGACAGAGACGACACAGAGGTAACTACTGTATAGTTAAGACAATCTGTCATGAACAAGTTAAATTAGTTTTTTTTTTCATTATGACAACACAAATGTGAGTGTACGCATGGGTTCAAGCTTGCCAGGTGAATCGATGAATTGCCTATTTGGAATTAGGATAAGGGCAAAATAGTTTCGAGATAAAAAAAATAACCGAATGCAGATTGCAGTTGGTCTTCCGATACCTGCATCGTAGTTTGTTCTTTACATAGTACGGATAGCTGACATTAAAGTGATGACTCTTATATTTTAGGATACAATATATTTACAGATCATATCGCAGCACAATCAGAAGTAGCGGCATCGGAATAGCTAGGTGATGATGTTATCTTCTAATGTATCAATTGACAGCTTATATTCACGCCGTGATCACTCATTCAAAGTGTTTGTTTGCGTTTGTGAAAGCGTTTGCGTTTGTGTAAGGGTGGACAGCATTGCCAAGCTGTACTGTTTCATGGTGGTAAAATTAGATGACATGGAGATGTTCAACATATCTGATATCCATGATTTATACCGTTTTGCAGACAGGAGTAAACTCCGGTCACCTCCTAGAATGTTGTTAACAATAAAGCGTTTGCAGCATAGCAGATGGTCACAATGTCGCACATATTTGAGTTCTTCCGTCATAATATGCAACATACATAAATGACGCACGGTCGGTAACGCATACCAGTACAGCAGAGCAGGGTCTACCGCAAACCCGGGCGGTAGTACTGCATTATAATACAGCCTCACTAAATGTTCACTCATTGTCTGCAAAGCACAGTCCGACGCGCTTTTTGCACAAGCCATCAGCAAGCGGGGTTTGGCGTCTCGTTCACTGCTTTCTCCCTGATTACAAGGAGGAAGGTTTCTCTGCACCGCTTGCGGTGGTCCTGTTACCTCCCTCTGCACCGCTCACGATGGTCCTGTTACCTCCAAACAGAGCGGTGGAGCATCAGGGAGGCGGTGGCCGCCAGAATTCGCCATTTCTGCCACATCCTTAACACGTTCGCTCCATCTGAAAAAGGCCAACATTAGACAAGCGGTAGACAATGATTTGATAGCTAGAGCACACTGCAGCGCTTCCGTTCAGTGCATAATGAACACTCATCACTACAAAAGCGGGGAAACGTGACTTTGTTTTTTATGAAAGCATCGGAAATGTTTCGTTTCACGATATTTTGCGTGCAACGATACGGTATAAATACATTAGCTATCGATGCATTTCTGAATCAAGCAAAGTATTGGTATTGCGTCAGTCGATTATTGCATACAGCATTGTAGCAATCATAATTCAACTTAACGCATCTGAGATGTGCTATATAGCTTGGTTGGCAAGTCACAACAATGTTGTGTAATGTACCCATAATGCATTCACTTCAGAACTCAAATAATTACACTCCGGTGAGATGATGATTCATGGAGCAGCGTCGACTTGTTACTTTGCTGAAGACAAATGGTTATTAAAATATGTCTCCACGGAAAGTGGGTGCATCAAAAGCTTCAGCCTCCTAAGAGATAGACAGAGCCAGGTTCATATCGCAAGCGCTATGTAATCCGTTTCCTAGGAACACAAAAAATGCAAAGTAACAGTATGCATATAACTGTGTTTTGTGCTCATATTAATAGGACTTAAAAGGGTTATTGCCACCTCGCAGGCCAATATACAGTAGTTGGTGTGCATCGGAAGATTAAGCGTGTCCGATTTCACCTGCAACATCTGGTTCCCGAAACTCCCCCATTAGATTAAAAGATATATTTGCACCTCACAATGATTGGCAAGTATTCGCAAAATTGGAGTCGTCTCCTCACTATTTTGAATCACTTCTTTGCGGACCATAATTTTCTTTTGAATATTGCAAACTCAACATCACCGTTCCGTCAGTGAACATTGACATTAAAATATGCATGCAGTTAGCTATATTTTCAACAGCCTTAGCTTCTTTCATAATAAGACAGCAAGAACGGCTATAGCTCTACTTTGGGCCGTTAAAGATTAGTGACATTATTTTATCAAATCGATAGACTTTTCAATGTCAAGTCTTGGCGAATTTAGACGCTTCGACTTGGGGGGGGGGGGGCTACTTGGACGCGTAACAGTTGCGCCAATTGACAGCCAGAACAGGATGAGAGGCAGCGCATGCTTGAATTGAGAGCTGAAAGTACAGCTGGGACGTAACGTTTGTTTAGTCATAAGTAATAAGAGATAAATTAAATGGTTTTGTAGATACATTACTTTTAAGGCAATTAGGGCGCTGAAACTGTGTTTTAATTAACTGCCGCCATTGGCTGGGGGGCGAAAAAGCGCCCCCCCCCAGGGATTTTTCACAATGAGCTGCACAAACGACAGCGCTATTGCGAACGCCGAAATTCGGTGTACCTTATCCTACAGTAATCAATTTGTGCGTCTTCCAAAATGCAATTTTGAAAAAAAATAGTCGAAATTTTTTTCGAGCTGGATAGGTCGAATTTAGTGACGTCACTCAACTAGCACCACTTTTGGCGCAAAAAGTCAGCTAAGCTCTGAACAGGACTGTAAATAGACCATTGTCTTAAGAAAATGCAGATCAAAGTAATGTTGCGACAGGATAGCAAAATTGCAGACGTCGAAAATGGCTATCTCGGATTTTTGAAAAAAAATTTGCTGATTTTTTGACCGCCCAAAAAAACAAAAAACAATCAGTTTTTTGGAAAACAATGTCCAAAACTGGCAAGCATTTTTTAAAGTTTTTGAAAAGAAACTCGGAAGATTAAATAAG
Source organism: Semibalanus balanoides (assembly GCA_014673585.1). NCBI lineage: Eukaryota > Metazoa > Arthropoda > Thecostraca > Balanomorpha > Balanidae > Semibalanus > Semibalanus balanoides. Next base: position 17,397 of record VOPJ01007426.1, read on the forward strand.
AGAGCCACATAATCTACATTAAACCAAACGCAAAGTTTCAAAGCCATATCTCTACCTTTGTTTGAATCACTGGATGTTGCTTCCCAAGTATGATTACCTTCATGAGGCGTCACTTTTTGAAAGTAACGTTGTTGGGGGCTTTATCGACTAGATACATACAGAATAAATGGTAACCGACTGGTGTTGCTTGAGACAAAACTGGATTGATATTAATGCATTTTGTATTTTTACATTTAATATATTTTTCAAATTGTGACTCTAATGACGCCTGAACTTGACCTTATATCGGGTCAGACTGAAAATAACTGCTAATATTATCGAGTTATTTGGTGTGAAGATAACCTTAAGAAAAAACATGTGGTCGCATGATCTCTTGGCAATTAGTGACCTGGATATTGACTGACCCTTGACCTTGAACCTTTGGGCTGACATTTTCACTTTTGGCTTATACGAGAGAATGCAGTAAAACAGTGGAAGAGCTGCTTTTTTGTGGCGATTTTTTCGTCCTGCAATATACGGGCTTTGGGATGGGAAGGTATGGCCAAAAACTAAAATAACTACCATTTGAACCTTTGCCTGACTGTGACGTGAAATATGACCTTATTTATCAATTTCAAGTACGCTTTAAGTGATCTCGTTGAGAGCTTTTCGATTGCCGTCTTGCGCGTCTCGCTGCGGATAATTGGTTCGGGAGATAACGGTTGGGGGGGGGGGGCGTTTTTCGCCCGCCCCCCCAGCCAATGGCGTTCGGCTGAGACCCCAGCCAATGCCGGGTTAAGGCAAGTTTGAACAAGAGCATACATGATTGTTGATCCCCACCATAGATAACATGAACTACCTAGTACATGAACTACCTATAGTTCATTCATGTAACTATAGTACATGAATGAACTACCTAGTACATGAAGATAACATGAACTACCTACTAGGTAGTTCATGTTATCTATGTCCCCACCAATCATCATGCATTTAAGTTACTTTTTCGAAATCCTCCGGAGGTCGCAATCCCTTTAAAAATGACCCAGCTGAATCACGTATCATTTATGGCATGTATCGTCATAATTTATATACAAATAAAAATAAGCAAAGCATGATATAAATAAGTTGTTAAAGATCCTTTTGTTGTGTTCAATATCGATCTAGCAGCAACCATGAAATATTTCCGCCTTATAACTGGCTAGTGGAGACAGATTAAGCTCCAACGATGTGATGAACCCAACAAGAAAATTAAGCTGCCAACTCGATGAAGGATGTTAATTTGTCACCATTCGCTTGATAAGACTTCCAATCACTTTTGCTTGGTCGTTATTTTAGCATTATGGAAGTATGCTTCATGTGGATTTATTGCTACTTAAACAATCACAAAAATATATATGTTTTTACAATACTCGCTAGACCAGCGGAGATATTTACCCTAGAGCCTTACACTATTCATGATAACTGCAGACTGCTTCATTTATTTGGTATGACTTATCCGGTCCCCACTCAGCGCTGTCAAATCACTGAGCGAATTGGAACGATCCATGCTCATCCATCGTCTCTTGGGATTGCTGGCAGCAAGTCACGTTCGGTTTAGTTCACTTCCTCGCCCAGCTCATCACAAGAAGCCCGGCGCTATCGTTGGTAAACCTAGTTCTTTGTTCTTTGTACTAGCAAATAAATAAGTCCAAGAATAGTATTATCACGCCCCATCCCTACCCTCCGGGCCGAGCGTTGTCTATTGACGTCCGGCTGCCATGTCCACCAGGCTGCGTCACCGGTACCGGGCTGGTAATCAGAATTCCGGCCGCTCCAGTCCGCCGGCTGCTACGGACATTACCAGCCTGATATGAGGCGGTCCATTTCGCCTGGCCCGCCAAGAAACATCGCAGTACAGCACGCCACGGCGGCCGGACTTTGTCGATCTCAGATGCCGGAGCAGCCCAGGTCTCACAATACACTGTGCCGACACCGGTGCCGACTAACCACATCGGCTCCATGTCACGTGCTGGAGGTTGGCGAGGTCGGGACTAACTGACGATTTACTCTCCATGACACGTGCCGCTGTTTGATGAGTTCTATCTGTGACGGCAGCGACTTACTGCGTAGACTCCTGCCCGTGACACGTGCCGGGCGAGCCTCCACGTGTTCGTGCACGTGTCGCTCGTGGCTCCTCCAGTAAATGTTCTCCAGTGACGCGGTACACTGGAACACGCGGTAAATCGTAAGTGTAACGTGGTAAGTGTACACTGGAACACGTGGTAAGTGGTGTCAGAGCTACATCGCAGACCAGTGAGTCTCAGATTGAGCAGTATTCGAGAAAGTGTAGCTGATTTGTTGGATAATGGTGCATATCACATATCTATCCCAGTTTCTGCCCCACTGTCACCACGTTACCGCAAAGAGCATGACAACATAATAGATTATAATAAATTATGCTTAGCTTTGTGTCACGGTATATATACATGTTATTATACGCTGGAAACCACTTCGTATTCCATATGTTTTAGTCTACGAGCACCAGCACACGACAACTTATATTTCTGTCCCTAGATGGCACTAGTGGTAAACGCCTGAAGTTATGCTGTACCGCACAGCTTGAAGCCGATAACTGCGATCTGCGAGATGAAGCAGGCGGTAACGATTCGTTCTGGTCATCAAAGGAGTGTGTTACGCCGATGTGAGATGCATATATGCCAGAATTTGGTTTGATGGGGGTCATGCAGGAACGTTGTTAAGTGCCAGCTAAATGCCGTAATTGAGCTGAGAGCCAGATGCCGCCTGGGCTAGTGTTAAAGGGAGTGTGCCTACTCTTTTGAAAATGTCAAATTATATTTTTATTACGGTAAGAAGCTATTGCTTTGATTATTGGTTACGATAAAATTCACGTCTGGAGCCCCTTTAGTTCTTGGTGAATTTTTACTTATATTACTGTTTTGGCAATTTTGTTTTGTTTTCAAAAATCATAAAGCGATCGTACTTATAAACAGAGTAAACGAAGATTTGTTTGCCTTATAATGGCGCACCAAAGTACTGATAAACCAAACCTATACCGAGCAATGTATGGGTTTGTTTATAGTTATAAGGCTCTGTTCGGCCTAGCTTGTTATCAGTGCTTCACGAGTTGTTTTTTCCTATTGGCCAAGAGGCAATTTTACAATTTATGCTCAGCGTTGTATTTTAATAGAGCAATTGCTTCTTTAGTAGCGAAAGCTCTCTGGCGCCCTATCGATCAATTAAGTCTGCCAGTATGTGATTGGCGACTTTGAAATATCTCAGCAACTAAAGTGATTCTGGGGAAATGAAGTATATGGCTAAATTCAGAAAAATCTGTTCTACAGAGAAGTGTCAGCAACTTCACATGACCAATGTGAGTAGGCACACTCCCTTTAAAATCCTGCAAATCTGGCGGGCCGGACTCCAGTCGGAGGGACCCTGGAGGGGGAAGGTGGCAGACCCACGGTGGTGGTGCCCCTAGTGTAACCTTAAATGGTGTAATACCCTTTAACCAAGAAACTGCCATATAGCCAGAGAGTCAATAAAAACAAACAAGCAAACGTCATGCAGAGCAAAATGCTTCTACCACGAATTATTGTGTAACGGATTGGAAACTCCGTGTCGGCACTTTGATGTTCGCGACCACCGGTCGATGCTAGCGCCTC
>VOPJ01007427.1:0-14579 GCA_014673585.1 Semibalanus balanoides
GTCAGAACGCCGCCATCGAGAAGCTGATGGCGGAGAAGGATGGTCCCGGCGGTGACGGCGGCGCGACGCAGCCGACGGAGGCGGACGTCACCGACGATCAGATGGCGCACCACTACTCGTCCGTGATCGGCACCATGGGCAACAAGTTCCGCACCAAGCGGCAGCGCTCGCCGTCCCAGGAGCAGACCGGCAGGGGAGGGCACCACACCCCGACCCGGGCGCCCGTGCTGAAGAAGGTGAAGGAGTTCCTCCGTCCGGCCGAGGAGTGAGGTCGCGCTGGTACACACTGAACGGCTTGTGAGGGGCACGAATTGAGGAGAGAACACGACAGTGATTCGGCTGGTTTGTTGCTGTTGCGAGTCTGGTTGTGTGTGGATCTGTTGGTGTCATCGGGAGAGACGTGGCCGTGTTATGAAACTCGTGTGAGTTTACAAAGTGGTGGGTATAACGCTCGTGGAATGGTGAATATACCTTATGTGAGGCATATGAGTTGGACAGGTAACGTGCGCCGGGTTCAGGTGTGTTTTATACTTGTTTGTTTACGACTGGAATGGTTCGTGTATCCTGTTGGTGGCATCTTACGTTGCCGGTGTCAGCCACATGGTGGCTGATGCTGGCAATGTGAGTTTTGAGAGCTGCCGAAAGATGGCAGCACTGCGTTAGTCTTCCGTGTGTGGCGTTGAATATGCCTTCACTCCATCTATACCGGCAGTTGTCCGGCAGACTGGGTCACTGGTTTGACGATATAACGCCAGTAGGAATGCGACTGAATCAACTGCTTTATCGACACTGCCTTTTATTTAATTTGCATTTAATGACATTGTTTTCTGCATATGTTCATTGTTTTGTTTCGTCTCATAGTGTGATTAAACACATGCAATATGAAAAGTAAAAAAAAATAATGCACCACTATTCCGTTATATGTTTATCCGCTGGCAGTATTAGCAGGATTTGACGGTGTGACAGATACATCAGAGCAGCTGTGAATGACTGAATCAATCGAACCACCGTAGCTCCGTCTTCATTCCTTCACGATTGTGAGGAAGTAGAAACGGTGCCAGCATGTCCGCTGAATACGCAGCTCTCATAACAACAGCGCATGTCTGAAGCATACACAGGTATGTGGTAATGTGACACTCAGATTATATTGACGGAACTATGCGGCGGCGGCGGCGTCCCCTGATCCTCCTGATCGAGGTTCGTTGGCTGGAGCGTGAGAGAGCTGTGTGTCACTGAACAGTGGAGCCTTTTGCACGGTCACAGAGGAAGAAGCATGCAAGGAGATTGTTCGTTCGGTTGAAAGTCGCCATATTGTTTCGATTCTAACATTCGACCTCGACATCGAGATCTTTGTCAGTACTGGATGGGGTCTCTTGGTCTTCCGAATGACCTCAATACGATTGTCGAAAATTCGAATCGAAATAATACAACAACTACAATGTTTTAAGCTAGTGTTCTGAATAACAACAAGATAGTCCCTAAATTAATTTGTTGAGAACGATATGTATAATTTAAATTTTACATTTTAATGATCAGGATAAAATGTTGAAAAGAACGATCAAGTCTACACTGTATTGCTGATCTATTTGCTTATTTTAGTCTAAGACAAAAGTGAAAATAATACCTACATCGACGTACTAAGTACCCACTGATGTAACCACATACCTAATGTGGAATTGCCAACCACCGACATTCGACATTTACTTTTGATGTGCGACAAATATTACTTAGGCTCCTGACCTGACGTGGCCTGGCCTGGCCTGGCCTGGCCTGGCCTGGCCTGACCTGACCTGGCCTGACCTGGCCTGACCTGACCTGGCCTGACCTGGCCTGAACTGGCCTGAACTGGCCTGGCTTGGCCTGACCTGACATTGCCTGGCCTGGCCTGGCCTGACCTGGCCTGATGGCCTAGCCTGCCTGACCTGGTATGACCTGGCCTGAAGCGATGGTCCTGCTTCATCTGATTTAAATTGCAATTTGCACTCAACTGATTTGATCGCGCGATGCTTTCCAATTGATCATCGCTTGAACAGACTTGTGCTTGATTCCAGTGGAACCGAATCCGATTCCGTTTGTGCTGAAATCGAAATAGGATTCGATTCCATTGGCATCTGGGTGAAATCGGAATCAGGTGGAATCAATCAATTTTAGAAAAGAAAGGAATTGGTATCAATGGTGATTTTAAGTGATTCAGTAGCATTTACGTAAATATTAGTCACTGAATTGACCGTATTGGATAAACCATGAATTTATGCTTTCCCGAAGGATTTTTTTTTCTCTTTTAGCAAGAGCATCCATAGCTGAAGCAAAGCCATACGATGAGTTTTACCTAATGAGGGTCAATACTCAATAAACATACTTTTTAATTATACTTTTTAGGTAGAGATACAAAGGTCTTCGCTTATTGCAATGCTATGTTTACGACATAGCATTGCTAGGGTACCTATCAGAAGTACAAAGATAAAAAAAAGAATCCCTAGGATCCGGGATCTTGTTGGATCCTGCATGATTATTTTATCGTTGGATCCTGTAACGACGGATCCATGCAATTCATTTTCCCATTTTCCAAATTTGTATAAGCAATTGCGAAACTTGTGTCATGCCGCGAAGCGGTGCGAAATTTTCCCGTTTTCGACTGTGGATAGCTGGATTTTGACTGCTGCATGGCAAAGGCGATTTGTACGATGAATTTGTAGAGGCCGACCGTTTGTCGGACCGTTTTTTGGGGAGGGCAAATCATAGTTTCAGGACCATGGGGGGGGGTATAACCCTTTTGCCCCCTTGATCCGCTCTTAGCTGGGTCTTGGGTCTTTGGCTTAGCCCTTTGTTTTTGGCTAAGGGCTCTTTTTCTGGAAAAGCTGCCCCCCCCCAAACCGAAAATATGTGGCGCCGGCCCTGACCATCGGTGGCAGACATGTGCTCGGATCATGAAAATGGATCCCGGGATCTGGATCCACTGTCATCATAGATCCACCTTCACAATTTGTCGTTGGATCTACTGGAATCATAGATCCGTCTTCAACTTTGGTCGACGGATCCGCCGGGATACGAGATCGCAGGTACTATTTTGCACTGGGATCCACTGGGATGCCAGTCCCGCCATTATACAGATATGTATTTTCGGAATCCTATTTTGAGTAATTTTCAGTACTTTTCAATTCGTTGCAAATGGAACTAGCATGGGCGTATGCCTTAACCCTATTACTGTCGGGTGGGGGGGGGGGGCGAATCGGCCCACCTTGAGGTTTTTCGCGTACAGGTCATTCATAACTCAACTCAGAATCTTCAAACTTGCTGCATTTGCCTAACATTTCATGCGCATCGAATGGTAACTTTTTTCAAATTGAATTATTAGGAGGGGTCCAGCGACAGTTGTTTAGGGGCGTGTTCAGCCGTTTTGACACAATAATCTTTCATGTTAAGCACTCGCTGGAGATTGTTTGTTAAGATAAGTGTTTAGCAAAAACAGAAATCGATAGGAAGAATTGATTGTTCTTGTCAGATGGCTATCTCGAAATTTCGAAGAGTTTTTGGATTTTGAAATCACCAGAAATTTTTTGAAAAAAACTAATTTTTTCCACAAAATTGATGCCAGTTTTTTTTTCACACGGTTTAAAAAAAAACGAATATATGTGGAGAGAAAGACATGCCAAATAATATGTGTGAAAGTTTCAGGTGATATCGAAATATTTTGATAACCTGATGTCAGTCGAAATGCGAAAACCTTCAAATTCCGTATTATGGTGAAAAATGAAAAACGAGGGTTTAATGCATTGCATCAATCCAATTATTTCAGTTTCATGTCATCTTAGGCCCTTCTTGATAAAAAAGAGGAATTTTTTAGTCAGTGACCTTTTGAATGGTCATTCAAGGCCACCAACACCTTTTATAAATAACTCGTGACAATAACATCACAGAGACTCACAAATGGTCTCAAAATGTTTGTCTCGTCAATAAGCGTCTTTTGATATGCATTTTGACCGATTACGTCACCTTGACCTTGAACCTTGACCCGGTGTCAAAATTTTCGATTGACAAAATTTATATGATTACAAACTTGCAATGACGAGAGAAACACGATGGCTACCAAAAATAATGCTGTATATACTGTAGATAAAAAGTTAATTTGAACGAAACAAAACATTTGCTGAAAAACATTTTTTTTTTAACCAGGTTGTTGACCTCTACAGTCCAACAATTGAACTGAGTCATTTTGATCCTTTATAGGCAAAGACAATAAATCCGCAGTTTAACAGTGATTTTTTTTCGGAATTCCTCCTAGCTGCCATAGTTTCCGAAGTAATGGCAAGGTTTCCTGGAAAATAAATCATGTTTGGACAAAAATATTTTTTTGATGACGGTCATTTTGACCTTGAAGATGAATGGACCCAAGGTCACCAAAATTTGACAAAATTAGAGTCATTGTCGACCTTAGTTCACAACACACTAAGTTTCATGTTTTTTAGCTCTTATGGCAGGCCAAGATCTGAAGGGGGGGCCGAATAAGCCCCCCCCCGACAGATTCGTATACTTTGTCATCCCCCAGGAATTAGGGTTAAGTTGTTATTTTGACAAGAAATTATGGGTATAATAATGGCATAATTTATAGTCAGATCCTAGATCCGTTAAGATCAGTTCCATTTTCATTGCTTATTATGGGATCCAAGATCCGTTGTCAAATTTAATCGAGGGATCTACTGGAATCCAAGATCCACTGTTGTATTTTGCCGTGGGATCCAGTGGGATCATAGATTCAACATTGCGTTTTGTCGAGAGATCCTCTGGGATCATACAGATTAGATCAATACTATACAGAGAAGGGATTATTTCATACCAAAGTACCTACTCGTGGGATTATATTTGTTTTAGGTAGGTGGGGTGGGCTGGAGGGTGAGATTGGTGGGGTTGGGAGGGATATGTGCAACCTCGGATGGGCCCTGGAGGCTCTTTGTTGCACTCTTCTTTTATGTCTTTATATCCTTCTTTCAGATCCATGCACATGTCTGATCGGTGGAGCTTTTTAGAAAACGTTGGTGGGGCAAAATATCACATTGCCCGGTCGTTTTGCATAGGTACTGTTGAAGTGAAAAATGGTTATTTTAACACCACTGCACTGGCGGATCCGGGGGGCATTTAGGGTCATGCCCCCCCCAAAGGCCTAAAGTGGCCTGTTTGCCCCCCCCAAACGATCAAGCCTCATATCAAAAAGCGATCGGTAATAATGTATAATGGCTTTGCCTCTGCTTCCATAACTACAATTTCGATGTAAACCAAACAACAGGTCAAATATTTCAAATAACCGAAAAGAAATGCAGTTGTCTCGGGAATACAACGCAAAATTTATCGCCGCCCCGGCGCAAATTTAAATACCGAAATTATATTATAAAGGCAGTTAAAAAATCGGTGCCGTATTTCCAATCGCATTTATGCTTTATGTTGGCTATTTTTTTATATGATTTGGCAAGAATAGTTCGCTTTAACACTTTTTTACCACATTTTTAAACGGCAAAATACATTGTTATAATGTCCGCACTATAACAATGTGACGCATTGACGAGAATGCAGATCAGGGCATATAGTAAAAACAATCGCGCCGCTACGCCGCACAATTTATTTAAAAAACTATAGACCTTTGGACCGTTTTAAAATATTCCAAGGTTGGTATGGCTTATTCCAAATTGGTGTCACTGGTTTCTTGATTTTCCAAGTTTGCTAATTCCAGCTCCCAAAAGTTGGTATGGCTTATGGCCATACCACATTGCCATACTCATTTATCCATCCTTGTAAGCGTGCTTTTTTTCAAATCAATTTTGTTTGGCCCTTTCCAACGCTTGGAAAGGATTCACAACACCCAACTGGCGCGGATTCAGGCGCATCGGGGGCGCATCCCCACCCCCGCAGGAATCTGGGCATTTAAATACAAAGCATGCCCCCTGCGCGTTACTGCACGAACGTGGAGAAAACAATGATCTTAATAGAAAACTATGGAAGTTTACCAAATTTTTGCCGGAGATAAAATAACAAATTAGTCATAAAATTGCCCTTACAGCAAGTCGAAAGCCAGCTTTACACACAGACCACAGTCAAAACTCGAAAAATTTCTCGCCACTTCGCGGCAAGGTTTCGCAATCGCATATACAGAATTTGGCAAATGATTTTCATTCAGTGATCTTGAGAGCGCCAACGCCTTTATTTTTTTGGTTTTATCAGGCAAACTCGTAAAATTTTGCGCGTTCGCGGCGCTAAAAACTTATAACATTGAAAAGTAACCTATATATCATGGAAATTCATATGTGTCTTGCAAAGGCCAACCGCCTATATTTCTGGGTTAATCAGGCAAACCGTAAAAATTTGCGCCGGTTTCCGGCGGCTAAATAACTTTATAAACATTGAAAAAGTATCTATTATAAAACAATGAAATCGATAATGTGTCTTGCAAAGGCCAACCCCCGCCTATATTTCTGGGTTTTAATCAGGCAAACTCGTAAAATTCCGCCGCTTTCGCGCGCTAAATAGCCTCATAACAGTAGAAAAAGTACCTATTATAACATGGAAATCCATCTTAAAATGCTGCAAAAGCTTAAAAACGCGCATATGTTTTTTTTTGTCATTTCAGCCAACACCCACTGGAAAATTGTCGGCGACGCCACTGCGAATGGGTATGAGAGATAAAGTTTTTTTATTATATGTGTACCTATTTTCGAAGAGCATGCTACGGAATATTGCGTTTTCTATGCTTTGCCCCCTAAAAATGATTTATTTAAGCTTCAAATACCAAAATAAGCGTGAACGCCCAGATCCGGGAAAAAAAAAGGGCAAGGTACCTTTTGCAAAACCGCCCCCCCCTCCCTCAAAGACGAACGGCGGATCGCCAGTGAACACCAGGACACGTTTAAATCTGTCTAAAGTTAGTTGGGCAAAGCGGAAAATCGATGGGGCAGAGGCCCCACCATTTGAATAGGAAACTCCACCCGTGGGCATCACACAAGTATTAAGTGTCCGGTACAGGCTCTCCCTGGCGGTGATTGCTTGCCCCAGGGACCAGTATTTTGCATCATACCGAAATGTACAACATGAGGCTGGGCTCCACTCACGGTCTGGTTTCAATGTGAGGTACAGTTTCATTTTCCACGACCTAAAATCAAAATTTTCACGCCGCTTCGCGGCATCACATCGGTGACCATCGTCATAACGAACCCATCGTCGTCCCTTTCGGTTCGTCGTAATGGCGGTAATGCTGAAGTCTGAACTGAATACACTACACCGCCTATATTTCTGGGGTTTATCAGACAAACCCGTAAAAAATTCGCGGCGCTAAATAACACATATCTACTGCAACAGGAAAACCCACATTACAAATGCTGAAAGGGTTGAAATACACGAAGAAAGTGAAGGTACATCTTTTTCGTCATTTCAGCCGACTCTCCTCTTACCAATTATTGGCGACGTTCCTGCGTTCAGTTGCAAACGACACGCTCCCTACCCTCCCTCCCCCGGTCAAAAACTTTCTCACTGACGGCTGATGGGCTGCTACCCTCCCCGCTCAACTTATTTTGGGAAATATGCCATTGGATTTGCCCCCTCCAAAAAAACTCGGCTAGATCCACCCCTGCTCTCCCCTACCTACTTCTAAATTAGTATTATTGGAGAAAATTAATTTCAATATCTATGTTTGCTAAATGCTAATAGGTACAAGGTAACTTGCAGGTAGGTACTAATTATCAAAATAGTGCATACCTACCTACTTTACATACAAACAATTATAGAGACCACAAAGTTTGATAACCTGAGTCCCCGCATCCTATGTTTCAAGATCTCAGGCTCTTTTAAATTAGATATCCATTAAGATCCCAGATCCTAAAGCATTTTATGCCGAGGCATCCAGGAGGGTCCCATATCTCCATGCATTTTACGCAAAGTGCATTCACTGGGATCCAAAATCTGAATGCATTTTATGCCGAGGGATCCACAGGGATCCCACATTGGAATATAATTTCAGGCACAATTATCATGCAATATATATTGCAATATCTATGGGTGTAGGAGCGGAAAAATATTAGGTGAAGATGGCATCGCTTTTGTTGGGGGGGGGCAATCCGAATAACTAGATTGTACTTATTTTGCTCAGGGGGAGGGCATGGCCCCCCTAGCACTTCCTTGTTGAGCTGAAGGGGGGGGGGTAAGCAGACCAAAATCGGTTACCGAAGAGACAAAGCCTCCACAGACATTATTAATGCCACAGTCCCACTCCCAAAAAATCATCTCCTTATCAGATCGATCATGGCCGATTTGGTGAGTGCAATTTTAAGTGCAGAACTGATGAGAGCTTTCCGTTTATATATGTCTTTCATCTACCTATCACTTTAAGGCAAATACACTGTCCAGCTTGGCCTGTCTCTTCATCTGCCTCGCCTCCACCATTTCAATTGATTTCACGCGTGCAAGCTTCGCGCCGCCCGGCTAAACTTGAAAACAAGGGACCAAGGCTATAAGATTAAGGTCAGCGACAAAACAGGTAAAAAACGTCGGCGATACACTGCGGATCCAGGGGGGGGCATTTAGCCATGCCCCCCCAAAGCTAAAAGTGTCCTGTTTGCCCCCCCCCCCAAAAAAAAAAAAAGATCAAGCATCATAACAAAAAGCGATCGTAATAAAGTTAATGGCTTTGCCTCGTGTTCCATAACAACAAGTTTCAATGGAAACAACAACAGTCAATATACAAATAACAAAATGCAGTGTCCAGGGAATAAAACGCAAAAAATTTCCGCCCTCCGGCGGCGCAATCTTAAAATACCGAATATAAATATGGCGTACAAAATCGTGCCCTTTCCCATGCATTTGTTTTATGTTGCTACTTTCTATATTATTGGCTAATAGTTCGTTTTAACACTGTTTACCACACTTTTAAACCACAATACATTTTTAAGAGTACGCATTAAACACAATGTGCCGCATTGATGAAGAATGCATATCCAGCAGGCTGTTAAGAAGTGCATCATATAATAAATGGCGCCAGGAAAAATTACCATTCAAGTTTGCTCCGGGCCGAAAAGCCATCTGCGCAAAAGTTTTTACCTTTTGCCCCTAGACAGTCGTAGGGCCCCTGCTTACTGAAAGGCCCTGTCGAGTGAGAACGGCCCTTAAACATGCTATTGCTGAAGCGGACCCTAGCCAGGGACAGAGTGGCCCCTCAGTCACGGGTCACGGGGCCACTTGTTTCGGCCAGATTTGATCCGGCGCCACCAAAACCGTTTTTACCAGCCCGATCCAGGAGCAAACTACTGAAATTTTGCGCCGTACGCGGCGCAATTATTTAAACTGTAGTCTGACCTAAAACAATATTCCAGCTAGTATGCTTATTTCAAATTAGTGTAAAATGGTTCTTATTTTCCAATTACGAATTCCAGCTCCCAAAATGGTATGGCCCATGCAATACATGCCATACTGCATTCTCCATCCTTCTAACGTTGGGTTTCATCCGTTGGTTTGCCCTTTCAAACGCTTGGAAAGGGTTCGCCAACACCACTGATGGTCAGGGCGCATCCGGGCGCAATCCCACCCCACAGGAATTTGGGGCCTTAAATACAAGTATGCTCCCCCACGCGTTCCTTACTGACGTGAAATCAATGATCTTGATAGAAAACTAGGGAAGTTACATTTGCGGGAAAATTAACAATGTACGTAAAAAATTGCCTTGCTGCAGTCGGAAATGTCCAAGCCAAAAACTCGACAATTTTCGCGCCGCTTCACGGCAAGCTTCCAGTCTCATATACAAATTTTGCAAATTAATTCCAGCAGTCTTGGCAAGCCAATCGCCTATCTTCTGGTTTTATCAGCACCCAAAGAAAAAAATCGCGCCGCTTTGCGGCGCTCAATAAGCTTTATAACAAGAAATAAGTACCTATTATAACATTTGGAAATCCATATAGTCTTGCAGAACAACCAACCGTCTATATTTCTGGTTTTAAATAGGCAAACCTGTAAAATATCGCCCCGCTTCGTGGCGCTGAATACTTTTATAAAACATAAAAAGAAGTATCTAGTTATTATAACAGGGAAATTCTATGTGAAATGCTACAAAAGCTTAAATACGCACCTATTTTTTTCTCGTCATTTCAGCCAACACCCACTGGAAAATTGTCGGCAACGCTCTTGCAATAGTATGAGAAAACGTTATTATTTCCTATATGCGTTAACCTATATTTCAGCAATATGCTACGAATATCGTGTTTTTATGTTTTCCTCTAAAAAATGAATTGTGTAACTCAAAAAAAAAATAGTGAAACGGCCCAGACCGAGGAGAAAAAATGGGTACCTTTTGCCCAAAAAAAAAAGAGCCCCCCCCCCAAAGCCGCACGCGGATCCCGCCAGTGGGTGATAGCGAGGTGCCAGTTTAGAATATGTTTATTCTCGGTTTCAAAATAATTCCCAGTCAAACTGACGTTGAGTTGCGGGCAGTGGTTGAAAAATTTATGAAACGGTCGGGGGGACCTAATTGTTAATTGATAGATTTTAACTTCATTCTTACTGAACGCCATAGGCCTAATGTTAAAATTGGAAATAATTGGGGGGGGGGGGCTCGGCCCGCAAAGAGATATAAAGTTCCTACCCCTGGTTGCAGGGAGGGGGGGGGGGATTGGTGATGACTTCCCAGTTCCCACCGATGCTTAGCATTGGTGAAGGATCCTTCACCAATCAAAAACATTGGTGAAGGGTACCCTTCACCAAAGAGATACGTTGCTACACCCATGGCGATTATCCATTATTAATGGTAATAATCGTGGTGATCGATGTTAATACCGACCGATAATACCGATTCAATACCGATATTAATATTGAATACCGGTAGGTAGGCATGATTCAATATTTCCCTCACCTTTTATAAGAAGTCAGTACCTATACCGACGCTGTGGACAGGGGTTCCCCGTTCCGCCACCGGGGGGACGGGGGGACGTGTCCCCCCAATATTTCGGCTTTTAACATTACACCTATGGGCGTTGCATGGAAAGAATCGACCTTCAGAATGCCTCCGTCCCTCCCAACTTTCGAGGAGGTGGTGGGAGCGCTTGGCTGAGGATATCAACTAATCGAGTCTTACTGATATTGCCTAATACGTATATCTGGCTAGCGAGGAAAATGATGCCTTTTGAGTGTTTGGTAGGTACTTTATCTTGCAGTCCACCTATCGCTTCAAAGCACACCGAAAGTTGCTTTTAAATTCCCGAAAAACACCCGTGCCTCGAGTCTCGACGTGATTTAAAACTAGCAATGCAATATTCATCAAATTACTGTTATTAAAAACAGACCCTCCCTACACTAGTGTCTTGAACAATCCACCATCAGAGTAAGAGACCATCTCACTTCCCTCGTCTATCCACAGGACGCAGCGGGGAGCCGGCGCTGGTCAGCGTGCGTCCCTGTCCCGCCTGTTACACTGTCCCAGTTCAGTCACCCTCCCTGACGTCCCTGCGTCCCCCTCTGTCCTGCCAGAGCACAGCTGGTGGCCTGTTCTCTAATCGAACTCTCCAGCCCGCCGCCAGCGCCCGAGCCGTCAACGGGGGACAAGCCGCTAGCCCCCGCTGCCCCCTCGGGAAACTGCAATGCGGCAAAAATCGATGTCGCTGCCCGGCGCGGCGGGCGGCGGGCGGCGGGCGGCGGGCGGTGGCCGAGGGTGGGGCGGATCTCGCACGTGCCGTACCGCCACCGGTTGACGCCGCATCTGGTGCGGCTCGATACTGTGCAGGGGCGACGCCAGCAGACCGCTGGGGGAGGCTATGCGCAGGGGCGACGCCAGCAGCCCGCTGGGGGGAGGCGGGCGGACGGGGAGGCTATGTGTGACGGCTGGTCGGGATAGTGTGGTGAGCTGAGTTAGTGGGCGGTGACTCGCCGCCCCGCTCTCCGTCCTGGGCGCGCCCCTGCGGCATTATTGCGGCCAATTGTGCCCCACTTACTTCGATCGTGTGCCGGGCACGTACCGGCCGCGTCGGAGCTGGGGGGAGGGGCGGGAGGGAGGGAGGGGAGGCTGCCGGGGAGCGCTGGCCGCAGGGTTCGACGGCGCCGCCCGGGGCTCCCTCGCCCGCTGTGACCGCAGGCAGCATCAGCAGCTCGGCCCTCGCGGCCGCATGACCCCCCGGCTGACACAACTGCTGACTGCACCACTGTGCACGCTGTGCACAGTGCACGCGCTGTGGGTGCAGCGTGCGGTCGGAAGGCCCGGCTCGGCTATCAGATCAGGCCACACACAACTGCGGTGAACAGTGGCGCTGTTTGAGTCGGACCCTCCGCGACACGTGGCAGTGAGGGGGGGGTGGGCGTTAGGTTTCGCTGTGTCGCAAGCTGCAGCTCACCAGCTGAATGGGTCCACAGCGGGAACGCTGCCAGGAAGATAGGCCTCGGAGTCGGACCAGTATCGCTATGTTAGTGTTCGGGCGACATTCTTTTATCGTATTGTGTCTTTTTCGTCATACACAACAATACGAATAGGTTAGGTGTCTGTGAAAATTGACATGTATTTAACCCTTATCAGACAGAAATGGCTTTTTAGCTACTGTAATAATTTGTGTTACTGTAATTATTTTTAGCTATTATCTGTGCTGTTTTAAAATGCATTTATAATCAGGAGATTTAATTTCACTAAAATATATTTTCCGAAATGTAACCCGAAGTTCAACCACGATGTCAGTTGAACGTTGCCGTTGGCACCAAATGGCACCACGATTAGTGTTCATCACGGGCCCACCAACCTCCAGCCGAGCCCGACCCAGGCCCATAAACACCAAGCCCAGGCCCAGTCAAATTCATAACATTGAGGCACATTCAAACTAATAAAGCATATCATTATTTTCACAAAATTTGCCAACATTATCTTAACATATTTACTAGCATACTATAAATGTGAAAAAGGTAATAGCGCGCACCTGTGTGTTGCTGTGGAAGTAAACTGCTGGTTAAAACATTCTTAAGCTCTGACCTGGCTGGCGCGGCGCGCACATTACGTCAACATTCTTAGCCCAGGCCCGTCCAGAGCCCAGTGATTTGAGGCCCAGCCCAGGCCCAGCCCATGGGCTAGCCTAGCCCACGACGAACTCTGACCACTATCCACTAACAAACTTACCCTTCGACTCTTTTCGTTGGATTGCAAGTAACATCTTATAGTTTGAGGAACGTGGGTTCGTGGGTGTCATGACAATCAGTGTCGTATTTATAAATCCGCCAAAGGGAAGTCCTGAAGGGGTGCCAAACCCTAACACGAGGGCGCCGTCAGGGAAATGTGTTGTTGAGCGGGGTTAGGCTCCGATACATTTCTGAGGGCGCCCTCCCGGCTCCCGCATATATCACACAATGCATCTGTTGCATCTCCGAAGGCGCCATCACACTTAGCTCCAAAGGTGATCTCCGATACAACTTTAAACAACCCTCCCCAATACCTCCAGGAGCGCCCTCCGATACACTTCTGAAGGTGCCCTTCCACATACCTTCAAAAGCGCCCTCCGATACACTTCTGAATGAACCCTCCCACACGCCTCCAAAGGCGCCCTCCGGGCTCCGATACACCTCTGAAGGCGCGCTCCCACATACCTCCGAAGGCGCCTTCCGGTACATCTCTGAGGGGGCCC
Source organism: Semibalanus balanoides (assembly GCA_014673585.1). Classification (NCBI taxonomy): domain Eukaryota; kingdom Metazoa; phylum Arthropoda; class Thecostraca; order Balanomorpha; family Balanidae; genus Semibalanus; species Semibalanus balanoides. The sequence continues at coordinate 13,617 of VOPJ01007427.1, forward strand.
TTCCAAAATAGCTCCAGAGGTGCCCTCTGTGAGACCAGAGGCGCCGGGCGCCCCCGCCTCACATTCAGCAAGGGACGCCTTTGAAAGTATGTATGTAGAGAGGGCGCCCTCGGGCCTCGGAGATATGCATCTGAGGGTGCTTTTGGACTATGTGGAAGGGCGCCTGCCGCCTTCAGAGCTGTATCGTTTCGATGGGCGCCTTTGGAGGTATGTGGAATGGCGTTTTCAGAGGTGTACTGGAGCGCGCCTTACATTCAGTGGAACGCGCCTCATATTCAGACGGAACGCGCCTCACGTGAAGCGCATTACATGAACCGAAGGCGCCTTCGGTGCCTGAGGGCGCCATCGGCGCAGAAGGGTGTGGGGGAGATCCCTGATGACAATGATACCCCATTTTCTCACACATCAACAAGAAGGCTATTAGGGCGTTTTAAAATGATCAGTTTGCAAATCATCTTCGACAACAGCACCACCATGTTTTTTAAGACGTTCGTCGTCCTTCTTACCACCTGCTATATCTTTAATGTAACACCTTAAAGGGAATTAATCACCTTTTCCCACAAAAATGAAGTTATGTCTTGAAGTTGATAGACGAGACCAAAATATGTCGTACATTCATCACATTTTGCATAAAAACATTTGTACTCAAAGATATTGCAAGTTAAAGTTGATAAGCGATCCATGCTTTAAACGACCGGTACTTGCAAGCTGCTTGCAAGTATTTTTGGTCCTCATCAAACTTCGGACTTTTCCCGTATTTTTTGCTTCGCAATGAAACATAAAATATATTTTGCGTTCTGCTTGTTGTGATTACATGCCCATAGAATGTAGATCCTCTCTATATATATTATATATGTATATAACAGCTATTCAATGAACACGTTACCATATAAGTAGTTAGATGTGCGTCTAATATGGCGGCCTTTCAGTGATTGTGACCCTCAATTTGTGGAAATTGCTTCA
>VOPJ01007428.1:0-14569 GCA_014673585.1 Semibalanus balanoides
ACTGCCGGGTTAAGGATGATATACTCAAATCACCCAAGAAATGATGAGGTCAATGAATCTAAATATACCTCAGTCTACAAGCAACAAAATTCTTCCAAATGGCAATTGAAAAAAAAAAAACATTGTCAGTAAAATACAAATTCTTGAGTAGAAATGAAAATGAAAACGAAATTCATTCGAAAATCCATTTGTATATATTTTTTCGTCATTTATGAATTGTGATTTTCCTTGTCGTTTTTTATCTTTTCAACAGGTCTAATGAGTAGTGCATCACCCGGTTTACAGCAGCACACCACAGACATGCAGTTGTCTTTCATTTCCTCTTAATCATTACTACATGTTCCGAAAAGCCACGTGCATACTGTAAATGTTCCCGACAATGTATATGTGAATGTTCTGGCAGTGTGTTAGGTATCATGCAACTTGTCCATTATAGAATAGGCAAAAAAGTCGTACTGTGTTCTCAGACTGGATCGTTCTCAGACTAAATTGTTCTCAGACTGGATCGTTCTCAGACTGCATCGTTATCAGACTGGATCGTTATCTGACTGGATTGTTCTTAGTTATCAGGCTGGTCTATCTGTAAACTGACAGAAATCATCAGCTTATAACAGCTCACTTTCTCACGATGATATCCAGAAAATGATTGATGCAACCATGCTTGAAGAAGTAAAAATGTAAGCACGTGCTGTTCGTAGAATATCAACAAACGCACAATTCAAACCCAAATGAATTGTGATAGCACAAGTCACTGCCTCAGCTATCAAAATAGGACCGGAGTTATCGGAGCCTATTTTTTCGAAGGCGATGACGCTGGGGCGTGCACTGTCAATAGCGAGCGCTACATTGCATTGCTCCAGGAGTTCTTCTTCCCCGAAGAACCTGAACGGAACGGAATGTGGATGCAGCAAGACTGTGCTACTGCACACACCGCTCATGTCAGTCTGGACGTGCTCAAGGCCAAGTATGCTGATAGGCTTATATCGCAGAAAACGGGATTGCCGTGGCCAGCCAGGTCATCCGACCATAGCCTCTTTATTTTGTTCCTTTGGGGGTTCCTCAAGGGAAGAGTGTACCAGATCCAACAGCGCCCTCCAGATAGCCTGAAGGAGAGTATCAGGGAGATCCTGGCCATCATCACAGCCGCATGTGCTGCAAGGTCATGTCCAACATGCGACGCAGGATGTAAATAGATCATTCCTTATGCAAAATGCAATTATAAGACGTCAAATGATAGCAAATTGCAAGGGTAGAAAATGTCTGTCTCGGATTTTTGAAAATTTTGGATTTTAACCCCCCAAAAAATATAAAATCACTTTTTTTAAATGCCAACAATTTTTTTTTTTTTTTTAAACCGAAAGATATGTAAGAGAACAACATATGTACATTACCCAAACCGAACTTAACCCTATTCCCTGCGGGGGCAGATTCTGCCCCCCGGTAGTTTTTCGCCCGCCGCTTCTGACCGGTTCTACGTGATTCTATCGTCTGAACCTTCCGGAATTTGCATTACATATGAATGACGCGGAGTTTCTGTGAAAAATCTTGAAAAAACGGTGTAAGGCAGAGGCGCACCAAGGGTCATGTTCTTTCGGCTTGTCAATTCAGAAGTGACACGTGAGAGTGCGGCGCATACTTTTCCTTCGTAGCCTATGCGGTGGAAATAAAGCGCAGAACTAAGTCCATAGCTCTTGCACATCATACATAACTTGTTGATTATTACCATATTTTGGGGGTCGAGGACGCACTCAGGTAATAAATGACGGGCGAAATTCCTCCGTCAATTTAATTGGACCCACAAAATAACAAGATGATAAAAGGCGTTTCCGCACATGGTGCCCCCCCCCCTACGTAGTTTACTGATCCGCCTATGCACAATTCGTTAAAATTCTACAAGTCACAGCAACAAAGCCCAGATTGACGATTCCCACGTCCCAAAACTAAGTGAACACACTATATTTCATCAAAAATTATCCTTATTTTTTATCCCGAGTGCGCCTATGGTTTTTGGATTTTGTACTTGTTCTCTTTCCACACAATTGGAAGAGCATGACATTGGACGAGCTCAAAAACGTTTTTTGCTTAGCACAAATCGGTCGAATTACATTGGGCCACAAATGACTTTTTAAAAAAACACACAAAATCGTAATTTTTTGCCCCTTCCTTGGTTCCCATATGATTAGAGCAAAAATGCAATTTCATTGGATCCAAAAGAAATATTTCGTCACGACGATCAAAAGGTAATTGTCCCCATCGAAATCGGTTTAGCGGTTCTCGAGATCTCGGGGGGGGGGGCGGAATCTGCCCCCCGCAGAGTTAAACGTAATTCCGCAGGGAAAGTTATTAATAAAGCGTAATTCTGGCAGGGGCCGCCCGCAAGGGATAGGTTAAAAGGCCATATCTCTATTTTTAAATCACTGATTGCTCCATAAGTATGATCACCTCATGACGTCATTCTCTTTGAAGTACGCTTTTTTTGGGGCTTGATTGACGCAGATACATAACAAATAGATGGTACACGTGTTTGCTGAGAAAAACTGGATTATATAATGTATTTTTTATTTATATTATATATTTCCAAATTTGACCAATTTGACCTGACTTGACCTTATTCGGTCAGATCGCACATGGCTGCTATAATCAAATTATTTGTGTAAGATAACCCATAAAGCATGTGTTGCATGATCTCTTTGCAATAGTGACCTGATTTGACCTGAACGTTGACCTTGAACCTTTGCTTACAATTAAACTTTTGCTATACGAAGATGAACTATACACTTTTAGAGCACTTTGGTGCGATTTTCGTCTCAATATACGGCTTTGGATGGGAAGTAAGGCTCAAAAACTAAAATAACTACTATCTGACCTTTGACCTGACTGTGACCTGACATATGACCTTATTTATAATAATAAAAATCGAGTACGCTTAAGAGTGATCTCGTTGAGAGCTTTCGATTTGCCGTCTTGCGCGTCTCGCTGCGGTTATCGGTTCGGGAGATAACGAGGGGGCGTTTTTCGCCCCCCCCCCCTCAGCCAATGGCGTTCGGCTGAGACCCATGCCAATGCCGGGTTAATCGGTCGAATTCCCTATGGCGGCGGTTTCGCCCGGGCGGCCGGCCGCCGGGCGCCGGTCGCTAAGACCACGTTTGACACACCATGGATATCAATATTCTCCAAAAAGCATTATTATCTTATTTATTATTTTGGAGTTAAACAACTTTTGTTTTACCGATCAGAGACTACCATTTTGTAGGCCATGACCAGGGGTGGTAAAAAATGACAACTTACTGGATTAAATGGGTGCCAAAATATGGCCTCTAAAAACTTGCTTTGAGACCGTAAATGTAAACATTTGACAATTGTATCTTGCACTGTGGCCATCAAATAGTAAGAGAGCAATGCATAACAACACATACTTTCTTAATATGCTGACGTTTATTTCTATTTGTCGCCTGTTGTGACCACCACATAACAAGTGGTCGCAACCATGAGCCACCAAGCTTCGGCAGATATGTAAGTACTATAGGCTTATTTTTCTCAGAGCGAAATATTTCTGGCCACAATACGTGTTCGGACAAGTCTCTAAGGTGGGCGGTTTAAAGGGATTGTGCCACCTTCAACATGGGTTTTGAACTGATATAGCAGTTTTTGTAGCCCGTGTTTGAAAACCCCTCACTGCCAGTTTTCTGGGCTGAAAGGGCTCTCCAGCCAAATATATTTGACTTCTTGTCGAAGGATTGTGGGCCTCACACCTGGGCAGAGGCTATTTTGGGCCTCACGCACTTGGGCAGAGGCTATACAGTAATTGTACGCGACTATACATTTTAATCTGATTGGCTGAGCCACTTTTTACGTTGCGAACAGTACGCATATAGTTTTGATAAAATAAATAATGTACGCCCTTCTGTCCTGAATCGGCGCGATATTTAACTTTTTTTGAAGTTATGAAAAGAAGTTGTATTTGAAAATATAATCAAATTGTGATTGAAAAAAACAAGGTAAACCATTTCCTTTAAGCATTGCCAAATTATTTTATATAACAAGGTGGCCGCCGAGGGCCCTATCTCATTTTAACCAGCGGCCTGTGATTATGAATTGTGAGTGTTTTATGTATGTTGTTTTTGTATGCTATTACCCAAGTGGATCATTTTTGCAGTAAAACGTCGGTTCATGACCTTGAGCGACAGGCTTCAGACATGTCATATTTTAAGTGCATTTTGAATCGCAACTTATATGGCCAGAAACTGTGCATTTCACAACAAAACAAGAGCATTACCACCACGGACATGCTGCACCAGAAGTCGCCATTCCTCACACCACCTCCCTCACCCCAACCCCTAACCACGCCGACCAACAAAAGACGGCTGGCGATGCCTCGCGGCGGTGGCCCGCGTTAACAATGACGGTGGGCAGCGCCGCGCCGACACACCACCCGCCGCGACATCCGCTGTGAGGGGCCACTGCCGCCGGCAGCGGTCACACAACGGTACCCCTCCCTGCCACCCTTGCCCTCGCAACGGGTCACTACCCTATTGTCACGGCGCCGCACGGTGCCTGTGCCTGTGGCCACAGGCCCACAGGCCACAGGCCACACACTTTTTAATAAGTGAACTAAATTTTGGTTTGTGGCGATTCAGATAAATGTTATTAGTGTCTTTGATTGCTTGTCCATGGGCCCTATAGGAAAATGTCGAGGACATTGTGCTGAGCTTTATTCTGCCCCATTCTTTCCAAGTTTATCCAGTAAAAAACGAAAAGTGTACCTGTGTCGAGTGGGGCAGGTTCTGTCACCCATCTGGGGCAGGTTCCGTCCACTGAATCGTTTCATGATTCCTAGTCGTATCGCTTATAAAACGACATAAAAATGATTGCCTGTTTGTTTCCACGATATGGTAACAGACCCACTACAAGCGTAAAAGCGAATCGGGTGGTGCCATTAGTTGGTGCCAATCGGTGTGAATATTTTCGGAAATCCGAAATTGGTCCGACACCGATCGGTGTTCGGTTTCGGAATACGCATTTTCTTTGGACATTTTTTCGGAACATCCAAGCCACCAGGATGGGCTTGCCGTGTATTTAAATGGATATATAAATGAATTAATGTTTTCTGATTGGTAGCGTTATTTTGCAAATGCCTATAATTTATGTATATATATGTGAAATGATAAGCAACTGGACGTTTACATTTCCATATCATACATTTGTTTTTGCTTTCGGACAAATTTCGCACAATACAATTATCTTTGGACAGTTTCTGGACGGACCACTGACCATGGTCTTGGAAATCGGTTTGGACATTGGACAAATAATTTTCTGAAACTGGCACCACTAGTGCGATGCCAGTTCACGAGCGGCCAGAAATTCGGTAAACCTGCGGGGGCAGATCTGCCCCCAGAAAATCTCGTAGAACCGTAGCCGATTTCGATTTCGGCGATTTCGGGGAAGAAGAACTCCTGGAGCAATGAAATTAGCGCTCGCTATTGACAGTGCAACGCCCCCAACGTCATCACCTTCGAAAAAAATAGGCTGCCGATAACTCCGGTCTCATTTTGATAGCTGAGGCCCAGTGACTTGTTGCTATCACGATTCATTTGGGTTTGAATTGTGCGTTTGTTGATATTCTACGAACAGCACGTGCTTACATTTTTACTTCTTCAAGCATGGTTGCATCAATCATTTTTTGGATATCATCGTGAGAAAGTGAGCTGTTATAAGCTGATGATTTCTGTCAGTTTACTGATAGACCAGCCTGATAACTAAGAACGATCCAGTCAGATAACGATCCAGTCTGATAACGATGCAGTCTGAGAACGAATCCAGTCTGAGAACAATTTAGTCTGAGAACGATCCAGTCTGAGAACACAGCACGACTTTTTTGCCTATTGTATAATGGACAAGTTGCATGTTACCTAACACACTGCCAGAACATTCACATATACATTGTCGGGAACATTTACAGTATGCACGTGACTTTTCGGAGAATGTAGTAATGATTAAGAGGAAATGAAAGACAACTACATGTCCGTGGTGTGCTGCTGTAAACCGGGTGATGCACTACTCATCGGACCGGTTGAAAATATAAAAAAACGACAAGGGAAATCACAAGTCATAAATGACGAAAAAATATATACAAAGGGATTTTCGAATGAATTTCGTTTCATTTTCGTTTATACTCAGAATTTGTATTTTACTGACAATGTTTTTTTTTTTCAATTGCCATTTGGTAGAACTTTGTTGCTTGTAGACTGGGGTATATTTAGATTCATTGACCTCATCATTTCTAGGGTGATTTGAGAATATCATCCTTAAAAGGATCTGGGAAAAGTATCGTGTTTTTGGCACGCGCAAAAACATTTTGAGTTAAAAAAGCACGACTTGATCGCTAAAGCAGTTACCTTGAACCGCGCCCAACTGGGCCTCTGGATTTTCTGCACACTACTGGCGGGATGTTTGAACACCCACTTTTAACTCAATTCCTATGGAACGTAGACCAAAACCAAAAACACTGCTCAAAACGTCGTCAAAATATTTTTGAAACTATAACACAGTTGTGTTTTTCCTCATGTCAAAATTCAGGTCACCAGATGTCATCGAAGGCCAATGTTTTCAGATGTAATATTTTGCTCCAGAAAACCTTATCAATCTTGGAAACTATATAAGCTAGAAGCAAACGGAAATAAAAAAAAACGATCGCCTGCCAATGCAATTGGCATTAAACGAATTGTAATCAAATTTGACCTCAGGTTAATAATTAAGGCTCTAGAGGTAGTAGTGGAGACCGGGGCACGTTCTGTCACTTGTTTGCTAATTTGCCCTGGCGGGCACACTTTTCAGAGTTAGTGATTGATACTTTCCAATATTGTTACATACATCAATAGCTTCAAATCGTTTTTATGGAGTTCAAGTGTATCCCACAGTGCCTTTCGGCAACCAGTGTCGATAATGTGCGATGACTCAATTTGACAGAACCTGCCCCATATACGCGGGCACGTTCTGTCACCTAGGGGGCACATTCAGTCATTGATGGGGCACTTCCTGTTATCACCGAACGGTCATTTGGTGGTGTCCCTGGCAGGGGGAGAGAGGGTTTCATTCATTCGCCTCCATCAAAATAGTGTAGAAAATGACGGCTATATACGATCCCAACACTGATTTTTTGCGGTTTTTCTTGTTATCCATTGGCACCGAATCAAATTCCCTTGAGTAACGCCTATGATTTTTCATTTTTTTAACTTTTTCCTTTCATACATTAACCCGCGCGGCGTAGGGGGGTAAATTATTATCCCCTCTCCGTTATTTTCCGCCATAAATGAAAACGGTAACAGATAACGACTCAAAGTTTAAAGTACCTATCCAGCATCAATTTTGACGTCTTTCTAAATAAAAATAATATACCAAATTTAGAACTTTGGAGATTACATGACGTTTTGATGACGTCATGTCATGCCATTTTTGGTTGACATAACGATAAACGTTTGATGCAATCGTAGATCATTAGCTTAAAGCAAATCGAAACGCAGAATTGATATAAACTGAAATTTAATTTCCTACAAGATGGTAATTTCGGATTTTCAAAATTTTGGGTTTTTTGACCCCCCCAAATCCCAAAAACTGATTTTTTTCAGAAATGTCCCCACAAAAAATTGAAAATTTCAAAGGTATCCTAAAAACCGGAATATATATAAAAGAACCAAGTGTAATGAATAACCCAACCGATTTCATAAGTAATAGCTTTCATTTCAGTGAAATGATTGCTCTCCAAGCATAAATGGTGATGACGTCATTTTTTTCAAAATAACGTTTTTTTTTTTTTTTTTTTTTTGAACCTGATACAGATATATAAATGTCATTTTTGTGTTTAATGAGACAAAAATAACCCAAGAAACATGCATTGTTTATTCATATTAGTCAGTTTTTCAAGTTTTGACCTAGATGACCTGATATTGACCCTTTTGACGGGGTCAAGTTGTAAAATGACTATTCTATCGATTCTTACGCTGCAAAATAACCCTAAACCATGTGTCACAAAGGCTTTATTTGAATCTTCGTTGACAGTGAACCCTTTTGTGACCTTTTGAACTTGACGCTTGACCATTTTGCATGCAATTTTCCACTTTACTTAATGCGAAAGATGTATTACACCTTTGAGAGCTTTATGTTCATTGGAACAGTCTAATCAAGAGGATTTTAATTGAAAGTTGAACCATTAACTCAATTAACTCGAAACTTTTCCATATGACCTGATCCGTGACCTTACATTTGACCTAACCTTAAAAAAATGTCCGGGTATGCATTCGATTTGGTTCATGTAAGGCTTTCCGGATCGCCCCTTGCGCGTCTGGGGCTGCGGTTATTGGGTTTCGGGGAGATAAGAGGGGGTTAATATTTACCCCCTACGCCCGCCGTTCGGCGAGAGATCCCCTACGCGCGCGGGTTAAAGAACCATACATTAACAGCTCAAAAAAACTTTTTTGCAAAAAGAAATCGGTCGAATGACAATGGCTACCAATGTCCTTTTCAAAAAAACATCAATGATTTCGAATGTGTTGCCCCTTGGCCCCCCATTTGTAAAAAAAAACAATTTAAGGGTACTAAAGAAGATTGTGTCACGAAAAATCTAATGGTGTTTTTCGCCATCGAAAATCGCCTAGCGGTTTCGAGATTTCTGGGGGGCAGAATTGCCCCCGCAGGTTACCGAAATTCTGGCCGCTCGTGAACTGCCATCGGCCACTAGTGGTGCAGTTTCAGAAAAATATTTGTCCAATGTCCAACCGATTTCCAAGACATGGTCCAAGGCTGTCCGTCCGAAAATCTGTCCAAAGATAATTGTATTGCCGAAATTTGTCCCGAAGCAAAAAACAAATGTTTGACATGGAAATGTAAAACGTCCAGTTGATCATTCACAATATATACATAAATATAGGCATTTGTGTCAAATAACGCTACAGTTAGTATATCAGAAAACCATAATCATTATATATCCATTTAAATACACGGCAAGCCATCCTTGGGCATTGGATGTCCGAAAATGTCCAAAGAAATATGCGTATGTCCGACCGAACACCGATCGGTGTTCGGACCAAATTCGGATTTCCCGAAATATTCACAGCCGATTGGGCACCACTAATTCGGACACCACCCCGATTCGCTTTACGGCTTGTAGTGGTGGTACCATATCTGGAACAACAGGCAATCATTTTTATGGTCGTTTATAAGCGATTACGACTAGGAATCATGAAACAGATTCAGTGACAGAACCTGCCCCAGATTGGGTGACAGGAACCTGCTCCACTCGCACAGGTTACACTTTTTTCGTTTTTTTACTGAAAAACTGGAGATGGGGCAGAAATAAAGCTTCAGCACAAATTCCTCGACATTCCTAATAGGCCCATGACCGCAATCAAAGACACTATACATTAGTTGAAATGGGGCCACAACCAAAAATTTAGTTCATTATAAAAAGTTTGGATTTCTGTTGAAAAACAAACTTTTCCAAATTGCACCAATCTGGTCGCAGGCATGTTGTTACTTTGATAATACCGGGTCACTGCAAGCACAAAGGAACATATGTTACGAAACAACAATATACCTGCGGTGGATAGTTCACGAGGATATCCCGCTGACATATTGTGTCCCGTGACAGAACGTGCCCCGTTCTCCCCTACACTTCAAAATGCTGTTCTTTGGCAATGTTTTTGCTAATCATTTTTACCTATTAAAGGGAATATAGCAAATACTGTTTAACGCAGTCCAGTTTTTATCGTCAAAGCATTTTGATTTGTGTTTAAACCAAGATAGGTATACAAAATCGTGTCAAGGCAGGGGTGGTAAAATTGCTTTGAGTGGGACCAAAAGTCGCACATTACAAAACGACCCCAGCCAGCTAAGCTATAATCCTTTTAAAGGTTCCCTATGCATACAGGCACGTACATTCAGGCGCAGGGGCACTGAAACTCTTCGAAAGGTGGGGGGCGGGTGGCGGAGGCATTTTTTGAAGTAAATTATTTCTACGCAACGCTCCTAGGCGCAATGTTAAAATCTGACAATGTTGGGGGTCGGCTGCCCTCTCTGCCCCCGGTTCATGCGTCCTCGTTCAGGCGTTGTCAGACATAGACTGTTGGCTGTGTTCTTACAGCGCAAAAACACAGACGCTGCTATCTTTACTACACCATTTTGCATCATTCGTCGTCCAATCGACAAAACCTCTCCAGCCAATCTGCATATAGATGGCGCTAGTATTCACCATTCCAGCAAAACTATCGGCATATCGGCATACAATCGATAGTGTGTGCAGCGATTCGGCTTTCGGTAAAACATTCAGTATTCAGCAAAACTGATTCACGAATTTCGGCGAAAAGCACTGTAACTATATATAGTATATATACTACGTCTTAAGTAATATAACTCCGTTATACTTATCCGTGATGGAGGATGCCCACGCATAAAGGCACGTGAGTTGACATGGTATATTTAAATACTGCTGGATGTCCACACTGAATAGCCTCCAGTTTTCTACTATTTATATTATAATTCTTCAAAGTCCGCTGGTAAAACACTAAGATCCTCTGTCCAGACAGTAAAATCCTATGACTAAAATACACATGGGCTGGGTCCAAGTCCGGGTCCGGGTACAAAAGCCTACGTAATACTAGATAACTGGTATACATACCTTATTTTCGTCGGAAATATGGGTGAAACTACATCCAGGGGTGGTAAAATTGCTTTGAGTGGCCCCAACCAAAAGTCGCACATGAAAAAATGACCACAGTCAGCTAAGCTAGGATCATTTTGGAGGTTCCCTATGCATAAAGACACTTACATTTAGGCGCAGGGGCGCCGGAACTCACCGAAAGTTGGGGGGGGGGGGCTGGAGGCATTCTGAAGTAAATTCTTGTCATGCAACGCCNGTTGAAATTTGATAAAGTTCGGGGGCTGCCCCCTCTGCCCCCCCCCCCACCCCTCCCCGGTTCCTGTGTACTTGTTCAGGCGTTGTCAGACATAAATTGTTGACTGTGTTTTTCCAGTGCGTACATACAGACGCTGCTATCTTTACTATTACTCCGTTATATGTATCCGTGATGGAGGATGTCTAGGCATAAAGGCACGTGAGACACTGAATGGTCGCTGGTAAAACACTTAAGATCATCTGTCCGTCAGTAAAACCCTATAACTAAAATACACAAGGACTGAGTTCGGTTCCGGGGCCTGGGTATACCTTCATTTTTTCGTCGGAAATATGGGTTAAACTAAATCATTGGAAATCAAGAGCTGAAACGCAACTGTTAATTAAAAAAGTGTATACAATCTAACATCAACCGCTGACTGTCTGTATCTATCGACTCGTATACGTTGCATGTAATCAGATACACGGTCGATTACGTCTGATTTGAATGTTTGAGATGAACACTTACACTGTTTATATCTAAAGTAGTCATGTTCTCCGTAGGAGCATGATATAACACCTTGTGTCACATGGAAAGGTATAAGTAATGACTCTTACGTCATTTTATTCCGGGATAGTTACCTCATGGCAGAATGAACATTTTGTCCCGACCTTCTCTGACGACAAAAACTTTACCACCCACTGACTAATTCATTGGAAGTCAAGGAGCTGAAAAACCAACTGGTTTATTTCACCAAATTAAAGTGTTCATACATTCCGAACTGTCGTGATTATGATAACGTGATGAAGAATACATCTGTTTTGATTTTTATGAACAGCATTTCTAAGGATTATCACTGAGTTTCACAGGTATGGTATAGTAATTATTTGTACTGTCATTTTGCCCCCGGGTATCTACTTCATCAGAATCAACATGTTGTCCCAGACCTTGTTCATGAGGACAGAACACTTAACCACCCCTGGGCCAAGGTAAAGTGTTGACCAAAGTATTTAATATTGCATATAGGAAGACGTGTCTCCAAGAGCAAACACATTGGTAAAAGTTGCACCTTTCTATCTAAATTATGTCGAGAGTTATTGACAGAAAGGTGTTGGTAACCTCGGTTTGACTGAAATGACCCCTTACGGGTCACTGAACAAAAAACTGCACCCTTTGTTCATAAATAATAACCCTATGATAAAAAATTTTATCCAGGAAGGAATTGGACTGATATCTTCAAAATAATAAGCATTTTAATAATTATCCAATTTACTTGTAATGAGAAGGGTCACAAAATTGACCCGACCTCAGACCATCGATAACAATAGTCCATCCAAAATAAGCATTTGGTAGATACTGATTAATTTCATGCAATCCTCAAAGTTTGATATTGATCCCTTGCAAACTGTTGGTCATAACAAGACCTCAAACGTGTTGGGAGGATCCATCACTTGACCTGACCTGGTGACCTGAACCTTATCCGATATGAAACTAAATTTTTTAGTTAAATTTTCGTAAAAGATCAATGATAATTTATAGCAAATTTGGCGGCGCTGCTATTAACAGTATTTTTTTAAGGGTGGTTAAATTGCAAAAATAAATACATCAGCCGGCTAAGCTAAGGTCATTTGGAAAGTTCCCTTTGCACAAAGGCACGTTAATTCAGCCGTGGACAGACATAGATTGTTTGCTGTGTTTTTCCAGCTCAAATATACGAACAGCTATATCTAGATATATTTATCCAGGATGGAGGATGCCCATGCATAAAGGCACGTGAATTGATCCACTGACTCAACAGTGAGATTCACTGACCAAACAGTAGGATCACTCCACTTACAATGCACAATGAAGTCCCCAAGGCCGAGGCCGGGGAACACAATCATCTTACTACAAGATAACGGGTATACATTTTTTCGTCGCAAATATGGATGAAACTAATTTATTGATAGTCAAGAGCTAAAACGCATTTGCTAATTTGAAAAGGGTAAAGGCACATAAATACTGGCGTTTATTGGCTGGCGTTTGGCGTTTACTGGGGAATATAAGTGAACCCTGACAGCAATTAATTTCGGCTCTGATCGGGCACAATGAGATTGAACCACTGTGCCCGATCAGTGTCCAAATTATTTTTTTGGTGGGAAGACTACATCTGATGCGGTTTTAAGCATCAGATGACCTGTTATGACCTTTTTGCAATTTTGTCAGATTTTTAGACATTTCTTTGCCCTGATTCAAATTTGGCAATTTGTAAGCATAAAAGACTTCACGATTTTCGATCTAATATATTTTTACGCAATTATGACTTGATGACATGCGGATAATTAACATGCCCTAAGAGGTCATTTAATGACCTAAGACCTTTAAATCGGGTATCAACGGAATCCTCTCATTACAACCGACTGGCTGGTTGTATTGATTTGAAGCTTTACCTCAACTAGGGACGAACCACCAGAAGAGTCGTCACAACCTCCTCCCCCTGCAAAAGCACCGGTCCACGTTAAGTATCAAACGGTGCACTGATGAGGGTTAATGTGTGTCATTAAGGTTACATTAACATGTTTGAGCCACCTGCAGTGTTAATATTGTGCGGCAAGAAGCCTGGGTCCAGAAAACGTGAAAAAATGGCCAAACCATAATTTGCAGTCCAGCAATTTGTTTTAAATGTCGCGAAATAATGCCAGCATTAGTTGCAGGCAACATAAAGTACACAAGGTACGGCTTAGCTGAACCAGGTTATAGTTTCTACTGTCCTAATATTCACTAGATAGCAAAATAATCCTCAAAATAAGGTAACTTGCTTCCTTGACATCGTCTCTCATCCAATGAACCACGCTCGTTTTTTAACACGCGCCCTGGATGGGGGGGGGGGTGAAATTCGCCAACCCCTCCTGTTTTCGGTGAATATCTCCTTATGTTACGGAGGGATGTGCATAACACTCTCGGTACCTGCCTAAATATGAATGGCGCGTTGGCTGAAGTAAACCGAGTTAAAATAAGCCGAACAGTTTTTGAGGTATAGGCAAGCAAAGTTAACCCTCGCCTTACGGGGAGGGGGCCTGACAGCCCCCCTGAGGTTTTTCTTATAACTTCTTACGCATGGCGCACATATTTTGAAATTTTTAGTAGCTGAGTTTACAACAAATTTTACGTATTCCGTCATTTGCATCAATATTGGTTGATAATTTTTGAAGATAATGACGTGTTGATGACGTCATGTTCGTAAAAAACGTCAAATATTGTACAAATAATAGAAAATAGAGTATTGCAGCAAATACAAAAAAAAATCATTAATGACGTCAAATGTTATTGTCTTTCAAATTAAATTTTCGGAAATTAAATTATTTTGCTTTTTGACCCCCAAAAGTTTTTTTTTTGCGAAATTCCCCACAATATCGAAATTGTCCAAGATAACTTAAAAGCCGGAATATATGTGAGATAACGATGTTTGGACGATACCCAAACCAAATTTCAAATTAATATCTCAATTTTTTACTGAGTGATGGCTTCCTTAGTGAAATAAATTGATGACGTCATTTTTATTTTTTTATTTTTTTACTTTGTTTGACCAGATGTGATCAAATACATACTTTTTTGTAATCAGGATAAAAAACTGGTCCGGAAACATGCGTTTTTATTTACATTTAACACATTCTAATTTTGAGGTTTTCTGACCGTTTTTCCGGACG
>VOPJ01007429.1:0-14571 GCA_014673585.1 Semibalanus balanoides
TTGTGGAGATAAATGCACGCGGTACGTTCGCAAACAAATACAAATATGAAGCACCTGGCCAAGCATGTAAATCACCTGACAAAAAGAAAGAACAAAATGTTACACTTGTTTTTTATCAACGTCTCGTGCGTTATGGTAAGGAGATCGTCAAGGACGCTAGTTCTAGAAAGTAAATTGAGCAAACACGAAGCAAAATGATTCCTACTATCAGTTTGATTTCAACATAACCAGTAAAACGCCTTAATCGGCCGAAGGACGAGCGAGCCCGAAGAAAACCCAATAGCAAAGAAACTAGTCTGCTGTCATCTTAACTCCATTTACTCAAACAACATACCCAATTTTAGCTTAATCGTTCGGCCGTTTTAAAGTCACAGAACAGGAGTGAGCACGAGCGCACGTGCATTGTGACCCAGAGTTTGACTTGCGTGAAATTGGCAGTGTTATGGTCTCAAACCACACACCACAATTTAAGCTTAATCGGTCCAGTCTTTTCTCAGCTATAGCAGGATAACGTTTTCTAACACCCCTGACGCGGCACATGCCACGCGCCATGCTGACCCCTCACGTGAGACGAAACATGTCAATAACATAATTGATTGAATGCGGATATCAGTTGGCGAAGACCGCTCGTCAATCGGTTGCGGGATTCCAAAGATATAAGCTTATGAAAAGCGTTACGGTCGGGCCGGGTCGGCCGCTTAGATGTGTGGGGGGGGGGGAAATCCCGTATTCAGCGAGGACTCGAGAGCGCTTCTCGCTCGCTCGTAATGAAAAATGTGTACGGTCATAACCAAACAAAAATACGTGAAATATAATAAATTTAAAGAAATGGAAGTTCAAAGAGCGACGGGATTGAAGTAGAGTGAAGCTGACTTTGCCGACAATAACTTTTTCTGCAACGGTTTTGTTTGTGCTTGCAACTATATTTGATGAAATATGGTAAACAAATGAAGAAGATACCGACCCTAGGAAAGTGTCAGGGAGTGTTAGCCCAGAATCATACTCATACGAGATTGCTAATGCCTGACTTTGTTGGGTCTGATTTTGGTTACCCAGCATGATTTATCGGTTATCGTTAGATTTGTCGTTCAGAGTCTTGTGTACCATCATATAAGACGACATTGTAATAACTATATAATATGATATTGAGCAAGATTGCAAAGTAAACGTCTCTAACATATATGACAAAGCACACATCACATAGTTGTGAGCCTCTAATACCGCCTTTAACCCTCACCAGTGTAGGGGGTGGATGCCACCCTCTTTTTTTCTCTCGGAATAACTCGCGTAGTTATCATCTGATTGCGATGAAACTTTCAGTACCTAACTTTGCAATAATTTAACACTTAACCTGAAAATTTCGAACTTCTTATCCCTATGAACCATGACCTTTGACGGTTGACCTGTTTTTCAAGGTCGTATTTGGCGAAACTGTCGTCCCGTGGTATCGATCCTTGAAACATGTGTAGTTTCCGAGTGTTTGTTGTTCAGGAGCATATGCACAGGTGTTTCTTGGTGACAGTTGTGGCTTCTGCAGAGATTGCAATCTCGAATGACCTTTACAGAGGTCAACCGAGGTCACTGACCTCCGATGACCACAGATGTATTTTTATCTTATGTCCGTTTCTATGGCAGTTTGTGACGCTAATTTTAAACAAGGGATCCCTTTTACATAACGATATGTTCCACTGGGGTCATACGCTTCAAAAGGTCAACCAAGGTCAATGACCTCAGATGACCTGACATGACCTTTTTAATTTTGCATTTTTTAAGTGATTTTGTGATGCCCATTTCAAATTTAGCGTCTAATTAGCATTTTAAGATGTTCCTTTAATATTTTAGCTCGATTAGTATTCATTTTTTACACATTTACGATTTGATGAAACTTGGGTCTATGACATGACCTCAGAGGTCACCTAATGACCCGGGATCTTAAAATCAAATGGCAATGGCTTCCTCTCGTCACAAGTAACACGCTTGTTTTTTAATCGAAGCTCTAGCTCAATTAGGAGTCAAACGCCGAGGGGGTCGTACCCCCTCCCCCGACTACACGGTCACGCAGTGATTTTGCCCTATACGGGCGAGGGTTAACACACTATTTAGGCACTGTAAACTTGAGAAGCCGTGAGAGGTATTTTGACACATTTCAAAATTAACTCCAAAACTTACCTACGTAAGAATACATTTTCCATGGACTGTAAAGTTTGTTTTTAAAGGGAATATAGCACCTTTAACATTAGTTTTTAACTGAGATAGCCAGATTGTCGGGTGTACTGAGAAACCTCTAAATCTGAATTTCCTTCAAAACGACTGTTGCTGAGTTTGAACGCAAAAACCGTTGGTCATATGTGGTCATATTTTTCAAGTGCAACAAACCGTGACGTATGCATACGTACAGAAGTTTACTTACTTTCACGTATGCGTGCCCCCCCACGTCTACCGGCGGAGGCGAGCGCCGGTCGAGGCACCAGTCGCGGTTTCCACGTACGGCTGGTGACCGGTTCGTGAAACGCGACTGGCTTGGCTTCGTGACGGTGCGGCACAGCAGCTGTCAGCCCTCATTGTGAAGTACAACTCGCTTTGTGGTGAGCAAGATTTGTTGTGACGTACTGTAACATATTTACTATTTTTCAAAATTACAACAAATTCTGACTTTTTTCGCACGAAATGAATCCAGAGGACGTAATCAGGGCATTCTTCTCCATCATTCTACATACTTTTCCCAAGGTGCTATATTCCCTTTAAGCAAAACAAGGTACATTTAGTAGGCAGAAGAATGCAAACAATCATTCGATAAATTGTACGTCAAAAATTAAGTTTAATGCGAATGCATTACTGCCGCACACTGACACATAATACAAATACAGGTAACAATGTCATACTCGGCCCACACTCAAAATGCAAGCCGACGCACGATAAATAACGGTACAGAAGCGTATTTACTTGTTTGTGATTCACTAGGGGCTCGTCATTTGGGTCCCATTTACTATCGCCGCCAACATCGCGCGCTGGTAATTACACTAGTGTTCCACTAGCATCGAAGCGCCCCGATTCATGCCAGCTATGCCGAGAGTCACCAGCCTAATGTCTTGTGTGCCTAACTGACATGTTTAATGATATACGATTTAAGTTTTTGTCTTAAACGTACGAAAAAAAATATGAAGATGGATTCCTCATTGTCATGGTATGACCATACCGACATACGATGCAGACTGGTTATTGATTCAACACTTATTGAATCGATTGGAATCGTTCAATCAAAATGTCTTAAATCAAATTTCTTAAATCAAAAAGGTAATTTATTCACCACCAGATCTTTTGATTCATGAATCGTGACTGAATTAAA
Source organism: Semibalanus balanoides (assembly GCA_014673585.1). NCBI lineage: Eukaryota > Metazoa > Arthropoda > Thecostraca > Balanomorpha > Balanidae > Semibalanus > Semibalanus balanoides. Next base: position 3,347 of record VOPJ01007429.1, read on the forward strand.
AACCGGATCAAATCAAGGCTGATTGAATCCAAATATCTAACGATTCTTAACCCGCGCACTGCAGGGGGTTCGCGCCGTTAAGCGACACTGCAGGGGGGTTGATTTCCGCCGTAGAGATCTCGAAAAATACGCAACGTAGGCGACAAGCGGGAAAAGGCAATAGCTCTAACAAGCACATCGAAAGTATTTCATTCTTTTCTGGATCAGGTTCACAATTGAGGTCACAGTGGTTCAAGGTAGATTTCTGGTGTTTTTAGTTTACTTTTCAGAGAACCTCCAGATTTTCGGAAACTATGAACAGCTAGGAGCAAACAATTATTGAATGCATCGATGGATATTGAAATTTGCAATCGCACTATGTCCTAAAATTGAGCTCAGATCAATAGTTCAGGCTCCAGAGGTCATGAAAGGTCAAAAAGACTATTTTTAGCAACAGTTTTTCGTGATAGCAATTCACCTAACAAGATAGGGAATCATTTTGACGCCATCGTGTTTGTCTCATTGAGGCGCTTTGAAATCTATACATGCAATCTATAAAGTCAACTTCAAAATTTCTGACCTCAGGTCAGGTCATTTGGTGACCAGCTAGGTCATGTTTGCATATGGAGCCAGCGGCAGACGAGACCAGCACAGTGTGTCATTAATCGTCTCTATCTCTTTTCTATTAAGAGTTTTAGCAAATATTTCTGATGACCTCGAGATGACCTCAGATGACCTTGTAGAATATGAGCAACAATTGGCAAAGACTGTATCCATCTAGAAGAAGGCTGAAATAGCAAGATGTCTGAAAGAATTAGCTGAATAATGCATATATTCTGAAAGGAAGCATTTGCTTTTTTCACCCATTCATTATAATGGGGAGGTCAGGAAATTGACCTGACCTTTGGTCACAGATACGAAAAATCCGAGATAAACGAATTATAGGTTCTGGTATTCTTATGAAATCCTGCAAGTTTCAAATCTTTCGGGAAAAGACTGTGGCTTTGGCACGAACACAAACATTTTTGATGGTAAGGTCACTTGACATGGATTTAAGACCTGACCTGAGATGACCTCGAGTCAAAAAATTCAGAAGTATGGGTAATTGATGACCAAACAGGTGTGCAAAATTTGGCGGCGCTGCGCGCCGCCGTTTTTCCGCTACTCGTGAAAACCTGAGGGGGGCGGAAATCAACCCCCAGTGCGCGGGTTAACTATTAAAGTACACTGGTAAATTGTGCAAATACATGCATTCCCAGCGGCTGCATTCATTTATATTGAAATAGTGTTCCCGTAGCAATGTTTATTGATCAAATAAATGTATGCTTCCATTTTTATTGATTTGACATAAATTCACCACATATATTTCAATGTGGAATCAAACGTGAATCGATCACAATATTTATTATGATTCTTTGAAAAGGAATCAATTCACAAAATTGTATCCGTGAATCGAACGGTAAATTAACCATTCAGATTCACAAATTAAAGGAAAGAGTTCACCTTGGATTGCTTTTTTCTGATTATATTTTCAAATACAACTTCTTTTCATAATGTCAAAAATAGCCATACTCGCGCCGATTAGGGCAGAAGGATGTAATTATTAATTTCTCAAACTATATGCGTACTCTCGCAACGTCAAACACGGCTCAGCAATAGATGAATGTATAGTCCGGTAAATTATTGTACAGCTCTGCCAGGCGTGTGCGCCCATAGCCTTGCGCCCAGGCTTGAGCACAGGCTTTCACAAAATCAAATATATTCGGCTGGAGAGCCTTTCACCCAGAAAACTTGCGTTAGGGGTTTTTCAACACGCTACAAATCTCTATCTAGTTCAAAACCACGTTGGAAGGTTGAACTATTTCTTTAATAATGATGAATCGTTCAAAGTAAATCAATGACCAGTCTGTTACGATGGGGTAACACAGCGGAACTCACTCAGTGCCATATGAAAAACACGGCACGATCTTCGACAAATCTGTCATACGAACGGGTTTGCTGAGACTGACTGAGTGAGACAGAGACAGACTGAGAAGACAGACTGCGGAGAGACCGATATCTGAGCGGAGAATTATTAATCCTCGTGAATAAAAGCCAGGCAGAATACTCGCTCCAGTGTCTGTCAGCTGACTGTCACGCTGCGGCTAGGTGTATTTAATACAGCAGCACACTGAGAAACGGAGACCAAGGGAGCACAGGAGCACAGGGAGACAGGAGCAAGGAGCAAGGGAGCACGGGAGCAACAGGGAGCACAGTGGAGACAGGAGCAACAAGGGAGACAGGGAGCACAGGGAGCACAGGGAGCACAGAGAGCAAGAGAGCACAGGGATCACAGGGAGCACAGGGAGCCAGGGATCACAGGGAGCACGGAGCAACAGGGAGCACAGGGAGCACAGGGATCCGGGAGCAAGTGAGCGAAGGGACCATGGAGAACAGGGAGACAGGGAGCACAGGGAGCACATGGAGCACACGGATACGGGAGCACATGGAGCAACGGGAGCACAGGAAGCAACAGGGCAATGGAGCACAGGGAGCACGGGAGCACAGGCACATGGAGCAAGGGAGCACAGGATCAAGGGCACAGGAAGCAACAGGGAGCAACAGGGATCCAGGGATCAAGGGGATACACAGGGCACAGGGAGCACAGGGAGCACAGAGAGCACAGAGAGCACAGGGATCACAGGGAGCACAGGGAGCACAGGGATCACAGGGAGCACAGGGAGCACAGGGAGCACAGGAAGCACAGGAAGCACAGGAAGCACATTCCGCCCGCGGCGCAGCACTCACCTCGGTCATGCTGGAGAAGCTCTCGCTGGTCGAGTTTGGGCTAATGAAGCGGGTGCGACTATCCACGGGCTTCATGGCTGCTGCTGAGGTGGTCAGGGACCGGACAGCAGCGGCTGCAGCAGCAGGGCACGGCCGACGGGCGACTACTGGGGGACGCGCGCGGTGCGCCGCCTCCGCCACCACGCCCGGCCGTCGCCGCGCCGGCGCCGACCGGCCGATCGAGCTGACGTCGGACGGCGTCAGCCTCAGCCCTGCGGCCACTGATCTGGCCGGCCGAGCACACCTGGGCTGAGTCAGGGGGCCGGGACAGCCCTGCGGCCACTGATCTGGCCGGCCGGGGCACACCTGGGCTGAGTCGGGGGGCCGAGACAGCCCTGTGACCGCTGATCTGGCCGGCCGGGGCACACCTGGGCTGAGACGGGGCCGGGACAGCTCGGGGCCGGGGGCCGGGGGGCCGGCGGCTGGAGGCTGGGGATCGGGGGCCGGGAGGGCTGGGGGCCGTGGGTCAGGGGCCGGGGATCGGGGGTCGGGGGTCGGGGCCGGGGGCCGGGACAGCCCTGCGGCCACTGATCTGGCCGGCCGAGACACACCAGGGCTGAGCCGGGGCCGGGGCCGGGACAGCCCAGCTCGGCCACGGTCGCTCCACTACACTGTCTCAGTCCCCAGGCAGGCTTATTACGAGTGGTGGACAGGGACTCTTTCTAACATGTTAATTGGGGAAACAAATCCATCCATGCTCGACCCAAGTGAATCTGAAAGTTTCCCCCCCAGTCGACGGTGATAAAAACACAAGCAGTTGAACCATTTAAACGCATTTTTAGCAAATGCGAATTATCTGGGATCCATGCACATGTCTGATAGAAGCACATTAAAGACATTTTAATTTGAGAGACGATTGATCAGGCTTGAAAGTTGCATGTTAAAAATTTAAATGTGAAATTCCTAGCGGTATGCAAAATAGTTGATTAAAGAAACGCAAAATTTCGAAATCGACAAACATAACTATAACAACACCATCTTGTACAAAGGCCCATTACGATAAATATATATTACGCCATATATTGTCAACGACATGGACTGTTTATCTGTACCATGACCAAGTAGAATGCCGAGGCGTTTTCTCCGGCACCACTGCACTGATTGGATTGCAGTCAAACTTACACAGCTCGTCTCACGACCCCAAATTACACCACGGATACCTGATAACAATTTGGTCGAAATCCTTTACATGGGGGTGTTATCGATTTGTTGTGTTATCGATAGTAGACTGAGAACTATATATATATAATATATATATAGTTTATTATATATATATTTATATATATATTATAATATATGTTATATATATACTATATATATATATATGTAGTGTGTATAGCTTCAGAACGAGATCTCTTCTCTTCTTTCTCTGAATGCGCCGACATCTGTTCAGAAGGATCTCCTGGAGAAGGGGAGGCGCAGACGGGCTCTAAACAGACGCATTGTTTAGAACTCTGGACTTTTACTATACTTTTGTATTTATATTTACAATACTTACTGGATTGTATCCGATTTTTTCTACTATGAGAATGAGCATAAGGTTAAACTTCTCTTTACTACGCAATACGCATACTAATAATGCTCAACGTAACGTTTGATACCATTAAAACGCAGTGTATCATGTGGCTCAAGATAGCACACATGAGTCTCACAACGGCATCATTGGTGAGCACCTGAGGAATTGGGTACGCTGCTGCTGGAGCCACCGACCCACAGACACCTCGACGGTCTTCACGCAGTCCGTAGCTTCGCAGTCTCTGTCGTCGCGCACCTAGGCCCCAATATCACCAGCGGCTTAGCACTGGTGTCCGGAGCTCCCAGCAGCTGCGACTCAACACTACTGTGATTCGGGAGAGGCCTTCCTCTCGAGGACAATGTTCCGGTCAGGGTCAGGGTCTGCGAACGCTGAGAGGCCCTGGTATAAACGTCCAGCAGGGATTCCTAGCCGCGTCGCACATACCGCTTGTCTCGGACAGGTGCCAAAGCCCAAAGCACTGCTCATTGAGCAGGATCAGCCACCATTGACACGTTACCAGCAGAGCGTATTGAGTAGGTAGGCGCCCTCATCGTCAGGCCCCAGCTGCAAGGCGATACAAATCGTAGGTAGGCGCCCTCATCGTCAGGCCCCAGCTGCAAGGCGATACAAATCGGTCAGTAAGACGTGGAAAAATCCCTGAGCCACCTCATGACGTTGAAAGTCACGCGGTATGGACATGAGAGAAAGCTGACGTCACTCATTATCTGCTTCCAGACCAGGGATGCGTATGATGCAGGCGAGCTGTTGTTTCGCAGAGAATCCACATGAGTACGACGGCACAGTTGAGGAGCGGAGCTCTTTGCGTTCGGAGAATCCCATGCATATTGCAACGCAAGAGGCGGTTCCCAGGTCAGTCTGTGTCTGTGTTTTTCCACCTGCTTGCTTCATGCGAGTGCGCACTTGGCTGGCTGACGATGAATCTTAAGCATATATCTGTGCACGAAGCCAGGGGCGTCACTTTCTTAAAACGATTCGGTTGGCCCCAATGATAACTTTATATACTCTAATTGCATTCTTACCATGCAACGCTATAGGCCTAATGATCAAATGTGAAATCATTTGGGGGCCGCCCCCCCAAAGTATACAAATCGACAGGCCAGTGAACGAAGCACACCAATGAGCACAGAGCTAAGCCGGCCTGTGAAAGTCGGGTGTGACAAGGTGACAAAAAGGATTTATTTATGACACATGGGCGGATCCAGACGGGGGAAGACAAGGGGCCATGGACTCCCCAAACCACCTGAAATCAGCGCAAAATTGACACATTCTCTGATAAAGAAGAAAATCAAAGCAACTTTTACTAAGGAGAGTTTGTTTTTAATCAGCTATCAATGTATAATGTATAAGCAAGCGGAATACGATGAGTTTCAGAATAGAATGAGACTTTTGGAAATTTGGCCCCAGACCACCCGTCCTGTATCCGCCTATGGTATGGCATTGCTACACAACAAATGCATTGTTTTCTTGATGCTGTGAGAAAAGGGGCAAAATGGCAGCATAAAATGTGCTGTCTGATCCTGCATAATGTGACGCAGTCAATGAAGTGAACAACAATGAAATAAATGCACCAACATTATATCTCAGTCATAAATTAATGGAACCCCACATAGCAGATTAACTTTTGAGACATTTTAATGATCGCGAGTCTCCAAGGAGCCAGCAAATCACTCTCGCCACACGACTAAGCACCACAGCTGCCAAGATCGCGCTGGCGTCCACCCTTCAAACGGTTCATGTCGCACATAAAATGCATCGATCAAATCAGTCTATTGGTAACACACATTTAATAGCATCATCAACATGAGCCATAAATCATCCCCTGGGAACGGTCCGCGTAGTGTCAGTTTTGACACGAAAGTCAATTGAACACCAGTAAGGCGCCATAGTTGACGATGAACGAGCGAGCCCGAAGGAAATGTACATATGACGAATTGCAATGCCATGGGGGCAAGTAGTTACGGAGATACAAAAAGCGCGCACGTGCAGAGGCACACCACCCCTGACTTTTGGGAAAGCGGCGGCTGAGAGGTTACTAAACACACACCAAATTCTAATACAATCGGCTCAGCCGCTCCTGAGATATAGAATATAAATGCACACGTGCGCACGTGCAGAGGCGGCGGCTGACTTGTGGGAAGGCGGCGGCTGAGAGGCGGCGGCGGCGGCCTAACCACACACCAAAGTTGAACACAATCGACAAAGCCGTTCCTAAGATAATTAATAGTGGTGTGCACGTGAGCATGTGCAGAGGCAAAAATCGAACCAGCGGTGTCGATTTTTGGAAAGAATTTGGGGGGCCGTCGGGCCTAACAAGTAACAGGGACGGATCCGAGAGGAGCCCATCAGCGGCATGACTTTACCGAAACTACCGAAATTGTCTGAAATTAACATATTTTAAAGAAGTTATAAGCAACTTGTACAAAGGATATTATTTCGGAATCTCGTCATTCATAAGATCAAACTTAAAAATGCTGCTATTCCGACCCGAACTCCTCAAACCGGCGCGCCGGTGTCGTGCGGTACAGCCTAACACTTATAGGTGTACTGCGGCACAGTCTAACCATTACCGAATGAAAGAGGCTCAGTCACAAACTGGTGTGGAGGTGTGGAGTGGAGGCTGGAGCTCGGAGTAGTTCCAACTCCCACGTTTACTATTACGCTTAGCTGACGTGGTTTGGCTATAATGCTCACCACAGAGAGCAGGGCGCAGCAGTATTTGACGAACGCCTGGCCGTTTTCGGGCAAACAAGAGAGTTTCGAATAAGACGCCGTGACTATAAACACCAAGTTAATATGGCTATTGGGATTTGGAAATGCAGAATTCGGTGGCAAGCTCCTTTTCAAGGCATGAGGGCAGAACTAGCGCGAATTTGTAACGCATGGAAATAGCTGTTGGGTCGAAATCACCCACATTGAGAGCCTGGTCACGCGGCGTCCGTGCCACAGTGCGTGACGAAGGCCCGCCACGTGCCGGGAGGAGCTGGGTCTGTGCCACTGCCAGCGCGACCGGTCGGTATCCGCCACCGTGCCAACTCGACACCAGTTACGTCACGAGGAACGATACATTACTGCTCAGCTCGGCGGCCGATCCGGCGGCGACAGTTCGCGCCCCTGTCCACGGTCAGTTAACAGCCCCGGCTAAGGTCAGCCGCGGCAATGGCGCCCGTTTGACGGATAGAGAGCGGAGCTGAGGCGAGCGAGGTGACAGAATGACCAGTATGGGTCGAACGCGAGCAGGCGAAATGGATCGGAGATGTTCGCTGTTGGCGTAACAGCGAACCAGCCAGGTGTGGTGATCGTTCGAGGATTATCTCTTCCTGAGTGACGGCCACACGTCAGAGAAGAGTAGCGAAGTTTGTGATAAGCGGGTGGTTTGTTCTCGGTACTTTGAACAAGAGCCTAAAGTCAAGGCTAACGAAGTCAGGGTATGCAAATGTGAAAGTTCATGTAAAAAGTTGCGATTGTTGGCAGAAGCTCTGGAGCTTGCATTTGGCAATGGGCATGCGCCAGAGTAAAAAGTTAAAAACAAAAACATTCAGGGGGCAATATTTGCCCCCGGTCAATGGTGTTCGGATAAGACCCCGGTCAAGCGCGGGTTCATTTAAATCATATAAACAGAGGCGGAAGGGTGCTTCATCCCTGTCATTCCCTATTCCTTACCTCCCTCTTCCCACTCTTACACCTGAGCACTAGCAGATCCAGGGGGGGCAACTAGACCATGCCCAACAGCCTTGAAGGGGGACCAACATGTCTTTTGTCCCCCTCCTTAAAAAGTTAATGTATCGTACAAATTGTCTTTGCAAAAGTTAAAATCCAGCGATTCATAGTAAAAAATTGACAATTTCGCGCCGCTTCGCGGCATGACACGAGTTTGGCCATTGCTTAAACAAATTTGGAAAATGGGAAAATGAACTACATAAAGTGTCTGGCATAGGCTCTCCTAGGGAGGCCCAAGGGCCCACTTCCTTCATCAATATAAACTTTTAAGCGGATTACATGTTTAGTTAGTCTCCCGAGTTCCGAAAAAGCGACGCGAACGCAAAGACGCGGACATCGGCAGTAAGCACCACCCGGAGCTGCTCCACCGGTGCCCAACTTGCTGGAACGAAGAGCTTATAGTGGGGACCAGGCCAGGACGATCTTCCCAGGCTCCTCAAGATCCACAGGGACCATTCATATGCACGGACAAATCGTTCTGCCTTTTGCTGCTTTCAAACCCTTTACCGTGTTACCAGCTGTTGTTACAGTTCGGTACATATGTATACAGCTATCATTATAATATGTACCTACTACTGAGCGCTTGCTGCCGGTGGTCATCGTGATTTACTATCCAAGGCTAATGTATATTAAAAGCTACATTCATTTCATTGTGGTATCATGCCGAGATGTGCAACCAGGAAAAGGGGTTACCTAAAGGCTTGGCTCCACTGACGGTCTGGTTTTAATACCTATTAAAATTTAGTTTTCCACGGCCTAAAATTAAAGTTTGCACGCCGCTTCGCGGCGTCACATCAAAGGCCATCGTCATAACGAAGCCATCGTCATCGTCTTCAGTTCGCGTAACGCTGAATTGAATGCAAGTAAGTTTGTGTATTATCCTCTTACAGTCTACAAGACCCACCGCCTATATTTCTGGGTTTTATCAGGCAAACTCGTAAAAATTTCGCGCCGCTTGGCGGCGCTAAATAGCAAATACCTACCATGAAAACACATGTCAAAAATGCTCCAAAGGCTTAAATACAGTCCTAAAAATGGGGGTATATTTTTCGCTATTTCAGCCGACCGCCACCTCTCCCAGTCAAAAATGTATGGCGACGCGCCCCTGATTGTGCCAATCAAAATAAGACGAACTATAGGTAGGCATTGGTGGATCTGCAGGGTAAGACTGTATCTGCAAGGTAAGATGTAAGACCTCGCCTCCCCCACCCAAGATCCTGAAACCATGAGTTCCCCCTAAACACGGCCGGACCTTCGATTGCTGGCGGGTTGACGATGCGCTCTACACCCCCCTCCCCCTCCCGTCAGGCGACTTCTGGTTGACGGTGGACGGCCCAACTCCCCCCCCCGTCAAACAACTTTTAGGAAATATTCGACTGATTTCCCACCCACAACATACAAAAACGGCGGCTAGATCCGCCAGTGCACCTGAGATAGCTTAAACTTTAATCTCTTTGAGCACTGCAGGTCCTAAAAAACTTGTTTTTCAGTTTCTCGGAGGAGGTTAGGGTCGTTATCTTCAGTCTAAAGGACATTAATTTCCTATCCAAATGGGTGCCCGCGGCGCTCACTGACTGAGGCGCCACCTGCACACAACAGTGACACCTTCAGTGTCCAGACGCGCAGGAGAGGCGCCCTCAATCGTGATGCCCCTACCCCCGCCACGTGCGGACCCCTTGGTTGCGCCCCTGTCCTCGACAGGGACGCAGTCAGGGAGCACGGGGACCATGCGTCTCTCCCCTGAGCAAACACAATTTACACTAGAAAAATGGGATTCTACTGACGACTCGACCCTACACCCCTCCCCCCTCTCTCCGTACGTAACTGGTCCTCGGGACTCGGCTGGGGCAACTTTTTTGAAAACAATTCTCCACCCATGCTTCTTGTATATCAATTTGACGTCTTCTGTGCAAAAATGAATCAATTTCGTTTTTTTTAGATATAGCGGATTTAGTGACGTCACTAGACACGATTTTGACACAAAAATCAGCTCAACTATAACAGGCTGTACACAGCCCATATGTTAAGCAGAATGCGATAAAAAACTGCTTGTATGGAAAATGACAAAGGCTACAACATGGCTATCTCAGATTTGGCAACTTTTGGGTTTTCGACCCCTACCATTAAAACAAATGTAAAATGACCACAAAATCCAACTTTAAAGGGAATGTTTTCACCATTAACATAAGATTGAGTTGAGATGGCCAAGTGTTGGATTTCCATTGAAATTAATATTGGTAGAAGTTAAAACACCCACAGAGGTTCTAATCGAGAAGTAAATTTGAATTTGGTTTTGACATCTGCAAAAATAAGGGCCCTAGTGTATCTAGGGTTACGCCTCTTAAAAGCCGATGTCGTCATCCCTTTTTAGTTCTAATGTTTGAGAAAGAGACTTGTTATTAACATTTGGCTATTAGAGCATTAGCCATGCACAGCTAGTCATACAATATTTGCAGCGTTGAAGGTTCTTGTTCTATTTCCAAAAAATCCTTCATTATGACGTCATCAGCCCATACTAGAAATCTAGTTTTTCATGAATTGAGCACATGTTTGTGACGAAACCAATGCCAGAATCGTGTCTTCGGCAGCAATTACTTCATATTTTGCACCACAAGCGGCGTACATTGGACAACTTTCAGAGAAGTGAAACATTCCCTTTAAAAAATATTGCAAAAAACGGAATATATGTAAGAGAACCATATGCAAATAACAAGTAACTATCATGCCAAATTTAAAAATGATATCGTTTTTGACTGAGTGATGGCATCTAAAGTACTGGTAACACATAACGTCATTTTTTATATTGCGTTTTTTTGTTGCTTTTATTGACAAGAAACAGACAAATGAACTGCAAAACTGTATTTCTCAGACAAAAGTGGCACAGCAATGTTTTTTTCATTTTATTCATGTCCAATTTTGACATTTTGTGACCTTACTTTGACCTTAGCTTGGCAATTACTTCATATAGATGAAGTTAGGTGGTAAACTGAGTATCATTATCGAATTATACGCTTAAAATAATCCATTAAACATGTGTTGATGCTGATGCATCAGCATCACGAAAGTCATGCAGACTTTCGTAGATATTTTGTGTATACTGTATAGTGACCTTATGTGACCTGAACGGACCTTGACCTTGATCTTTGCCAACAAGATCACTTTAGAT
>VOPJ01007430.1:0-12476 GCA_014673585.1 Semibalanus balanoides
TGGTCAAGGCTGTCGTGCGTGTGAACTGGCGCAAGTCGAATACAAGATGTGACCGTGCTATCCATCTGTGATTTCTCGAGGAATGAAGGAACGATCACAACAAATGGCGACGAGTAAAACTGGTGCAATTTGCTGATTTAAATTTGCTGCTTTACATACTTGCCTATATTTCAAAAAGAACTATGGAAGTGCTTCCAAGTGCGCCAGTGCCATTTTTGCCCTCGCCGGGAGAGCCGCGTTTGCCTTGGAAACAGTGGATTCATGCATTTGATACTTACTTACTTGCTATTGGAGGAGACCAGTTCAGTGCAGAAAGACAAAGTGCTCTACTTCTACATTGCCTCGGAATGGAAGGTCAGAGAGTTAAATTTTATCTTCCTCCTCTGCCTAAACTTGAAGGTGAAACTGTATTGGAGAATACCAAGAGGCAGCTTGAGAGTTTCTTTGTGCCTGTGAATGTGGTTGCTGAGCGGTACCGTTTCCGCAGTCGTGGCCAGCTGATGGGAGAGTCCACAGCTCAGTGGATCAGTGTTTTGAGACAACTTGCTGTGACTTGTGAGTACGGAGACAAGGCAGAATAATTCATACGTGATCAGCTGGTCGAGAAAACTAACTTGTATAAACTCAGACAGCGTTTGCTGATAGAAAGTGTCCTCACTCTGACTAAAACTGTGCAATTAGCAGAGACTGTGGAGACAGCAGATCGGGAGGCTCAGGCGATGCAACACAGGCAGCCGTCTGCTGAGAGTCGGACTGATCCCAGCGCCCTGGGGGTCGACAGAGTGTTGCTGGCCCGGCAGTGGGGCGAGGGCTAGACTTCAACTCAGCGAGGGTTTCCCACTGCGACGACCAGCAGCCGGACGTATGACACAGGGCCCGGCAAGGCCAACGCCCAGTCGAGTGAAGCTGGCTCGAGGGCACCTACGCCAACCAGGTTTGGAGGCAACCGAACCTGGCTAGCGTGTGTTGTGGCCAGTAGGGCCATTATGCAAAGCCACGGTCGACCTGGTGCCTGCACGTGGTGACCACATTTGCCCAGAAGCTGGTGGGAAAGGCGAAACCAGTGGCGAGTGTGGTCGCAGGGCCGCCGCTCGGCGTGGCTGGTGTTAATGTGCTGACAATACTGGTACTGTACCGTGCGGCCCAGAAACATGGGCGACGTTAACAAGCCCAGTGCGAGTGAAGCGGTCAAGACCCATGCACCCTGACTGGTGGTGGACACATGGGTCGTCCTGTCGTCAGTGGTTGTCCAAGGTGGTGGACCAGCCCCCTCCCGCGCTGTCGCAACGGCTATGGGGTTGCGAGTATTTGACAGATCTTTGCGTAGCATGCAACGTTAATCCGATGATCTGGTCGGTGGCATTTCAAAGAGTGGTGAAAGTACGTAGTCCCTCATGGTATGTTACTGATGGGACTGGACCTGATGAAGGAGTTTGGGGTTGATGTTGTTGATAATCAAGTGTGTACTGTGTCTGCACAACAGAGTGTGCCATCCGCCGATGCTGGCCAGCCTTCAGGCAGTGTCTAGCACAGCTCTTCCATTCTCGGGTACCAGCATGAAGTGACAGTGGACCCATCAGTACGTCCGGTGAGACAAGGGCTCAGACGTCTTCCACTTGCTGTTCGTGATGAAGTTAGTGCACGACGAAGGGAGCCCGATAGATTAAGTTATCATTAATGTTTCGCAATGTGGCCGTCCGGTGTGTTCTTTACATTGTTTCGAGAGAGGCCCGATGTTGTGTTCCGCCGATGTTCCGCCAGATGGCTCTGTTGTCACATATACTTGGATATAGAGGGCGCACTTCCTGCTCAGTGCCGCTGACTTCGCGCTGTCTACCGACAGTGCCGTCCTACCTTCTGCGTGCGGGCCGTCAGCTGTGCGAGGCGCAGGGCCGTGACCTAGAGAGCGTTCCAGTTCTGCGGGGTCGGAAGTCGCAATCTTGATTCCAAGTCTGTCGTGCGCTGGTGAACCTGGCCGCAACGTCGCAATACAAGATGTGACCGTGCTATCCATCTGTGATTTCTCGAGGAAGGAAGGAACGATCACAACAGTATCGGTGTTCGCCGGCTCAGCGACCTTGCCGGTCCAGCTTACTTGTCCTCACTGCACTCTACCGCGCGACTGTCAGAGTCTATCATTCAAAACACAGCGGATATGACAGAATCGGATGAGTTATCACACGCCACTGCACATTGGGAGATAACCATGAAGGTGGATGGCGAGAATGAAAAGATGCCGGCGAAACCAAAAAACTTGAACTCGCAAAAAAATGGGATTCTATTCTTCTCCAACGTCAACATGCCACTCTCCTAGAGACTGCCGACCAAGTTTCCAGAAGTCGGCTGCTAGCACGCCAGCGAGCACAGAAATCCGATCCAGGGCTTCATCCTTTCCCAGCCCGCCAGCCTTAGCACCTATCTAGATGCCGATCATTCCGTATTTGCTATTGCCCACCGTTCGTAGCGCAGCCAGCCTTATGTCAACCACACAACCTGCAGATGCGGTGGGCAAGTGATCCCGCCTCGGGACTACTATCTCGCCTGTCCTGCCAGTACAGCTCCGGCAGAAGCCGCGAAGACACGCAGCCGTCAACAATCATCATCTCCCCGTGGCTTCCAGACCTGTGCAGCCTACCGTCTATCCTCGGAGCCTCGTTTGGTGTTTAAGCCGAAACGATGTCGCCGGCCTACGGCCCTATGGACTACATGTCCCTCTGAAGAACGTCTCTGCTCGTCTGCTGGAATTTTACGTGTCGTTGATCACTTACGCACGAAGCCATCTGGTGAGCCAGCGTTCTGACTCCGGCCTTTCGGCAGCAACGGCCGCAGAAAAGCCAAAACGCTCTCCCAAGTTATCGATGACCAATAGCAACGCCGCCACATTTTGAAGCCGATGCTGTCGAGACAACCGGCATTTATGGCCAATCAACCAGACGATTCGTCAAAGACCTTGGACAGCGCATTGCGGCAGCCACTGGTGATAAGCGGGAAACCAGTTATCTACAGCAGAGGATCGGCATAGCGATCGCAAGGGGAAACGCTCTGTGCGTCACACTGTCAGGACACAGATATCACCTCGCCGTGCCACCTGCTGCCTCGACTAGGAACCGCCACTCAGCTCCAGATAACGTGGCACTCACCGAAGACGGAACAGAAGGCAGAAGGAGAAGACGGAATCACGTGTCCAGCGAGTGCAAAAACACAGATGAAGCCAAAAGCGAGAAATGCGCGGCCACTCGAGCCAACCGGTGCGACGCTGCGTCATACGACGTTACATCACTTCCAGCAGGTGCCACCGGCCTAAACAATCTTGGAAATTACTTGCTACTCTATGGAACGCTGCTCCCAGACACTGGCACAAACTCAACCGATCTTTGTACCACTATTTCGCTGTCACTAAAATTTTCCGATGAAGTTGATAATAAGCAGCCACCAAGTCAAGGCAGGGTAGCCAAGGTACGTCCGCTACAGCTCTTGACGAATTGGTCTCCGGAAATTCCGTTCCCTTTCCGCCACACAAGTAACGCACTGAGGCTGTGCGCACGCCACGCGAATTTTAGCGGAGCGCACATGCACGACGCGCATGAGTTTATAACTCTACTTCTAGAGTGGCTTCATGACGACCTAAACATGAAGGTGGCGGCTAAAGCGCTGTCACCTCCACCACATTCAGTCGGCCTGTCTGAACTCAAGGTAGCTAAGACGCTTTGGCAGCAGTTTAAACTGTCAAACGACTCGAATGTGACTCAGCTCTTCTACGGCATGCAAAAGTCGGCATTGCGCTGCACAGTATGAGACTACGAGTCCCCCACGTTTGAGAAATTCTCGACGCTGTCTCTTCCACTTGTCGGCCGCGGCAGTCTCAGTCTGCACCACTGTCTGGACCAGTACATCCGCGGTGATCTCATCACAGACTGGACCTGTCCCAAGTGTCCGCGGCGTCACGAACGTCCTAAAGAAATTAGACCTCTGCGCGTCCCGCCGTCGTCATCCTCCTCTCATAAGAGTCAGTTTCCGCAACGCGCCGGCGCGGCAGGTCCACGCTCAGGTGACATTCCACTGCATACCTTGACCTTCAGTCACCTGGCACGGTCCACACCCGACTCGTACAGCAATGGGTGTACGATTTGTTAAACGGTGTGGTGGATGCATCAGGAAGCCAGCACAGTGGCCAACTACACCGCTACTGTCTCACCAGTCAGCGGCCACATGGTTCTTCATCGCACGTACACATCGGTGAGGAGAGCACAGCTGCCAGGGTCAGGGACGTAGCCGCCGCCTATCTTCTCTGCTACATAGCGCCTAGGAGGTGGCGTGACCGCTGTTGAATAGCTCATGAAAGCTATTGTGTGTATTGCACATGTGTTTATTGTTGGGTGTTTCTGCCTTATGTATAGTGCTGTACTATGCCATGTATATTCACATACAAAAAACAAAAAATCAGAGTAACGACGATCATTTTCCAACTATCATGATAAACCAATTTGTAAAAAAAAATAGAATGGATAATAAGCGTCGTGTAGTTTGCACACGTGAGTAAGGCATCCCAGCCAACAATAAACTTGGGCACTGATCGGGCACAATGGGATTAAACCATTGTGCCCGATCAGTGCCCAAGTTAATGGCTGACTGGGATTGTCCCATTCAATAACTGTATTGAACTTTTAATCATTGCTTGATATTATTAACCATGATCGGTAGTGTAACAATTACCCTTAATTTTCGGCTTCAAAACTTAAAATTCAGAGAAATGATAAAAATAACTATAATTTTTCTCATTAAACGTCTTTTACATTAAATAAGCGGCCAATTGTTTTTCCTTTAAAGGGACCTTGTCCCACTTAACATAATATTTGAGTTGAAATACCATCTTGCGATGCTTGGCATTGAATTTATGATGGTATCACAGTTAAAACAACCACTGAGGTCAATCACAGAGAAATTCGAGTTTGATTTTGCAATCTGTAACATCGCCGCCAAGCCCCCAAATGTAATTTGAATGGTGGCCGTGAGCGCCGATGTCGTAGTCTCTCTTTGCTAAATGTTGATTACAGTCGACATTGTTTACTTTGGGCCTACATAGTATACACTATCCCTACTTATAACAGCTGAAAGGTTTTCTCTTTTTCCCAAAAAAATTTTCATATGACGTATCAGCCATTTTTTTTAACAAAGGAAATTGAGCACCTGGTTCGTGAGAAACAAATGTCATAATCGTGGTTCAGGCAGAACATCACTTCACATTTTGCACCACAAACTACGTACTTTGCATAATTTTTTTGAAGGTGGGCAGTCCCTTTAAAGCGACGAGCTTTTTTGCAGGTGATATTTAATATCTGCTGCAAAGCCCAGAACCAAGGTCATAACTCGCTTGGTGGGAGTCTTTTGACCCCACCAATCTGAGGTTTTAGAATATCGGAAGAGTACCAGCGCGGCTGGAGTGGAGCGCGCAGCTGGCCATAAATTTAAGCTTACCTGTAGAAGCGAAATTACCACATTCATCGGGGTGGATCCAGAACGGTTGGCTTGACGTCAGTTTGTTAGGGGGGGGGGGGGCAAATCCAAGAAGTTCGCAAACTTCTGAAAACCTCATCGTATTGTTTGTATTATGTATTCAGTTATCTGTCTTAAAACAAACTTTATCCCTTGGGTAAAAGGAACTGCTTATTTTGTTCCAAGAGGTGCAAAAATAGTGTCAAGATGGTCACCGGAACAACCAGCACAAAACGCAAAATGAAGTCACAATAAACTAGGAGAATTAGGCAGAAGCAGTTCAAGAATCACAACATATCTGAAAATTACTCTACTTTTTGGATTCTTATCGTAAGTGATTGTCAACAAAAAATCAAATTAAAGACAGGCAAAAATCAAAAATGAACCAGCCGAACTCAGTCTTCAGCAAACAGATTTTGGTACTAGGGCCGTGCTTGCGAGCTCGCCGCAACTATTCAATAGATTGATGGAGATTAATCTGATCTGAACACTTGCTGAAAATTCTCTAGAAACTCTGCTTTAGCAGCTGTATTTAATGCTATAGATTCTTAAACACTTGGCTGGAGATTCAATTAGAACTGTGCTTTAGGCAGCTGTACTAAACTTTGCTTTAAGCTTTAACGAGTTTCTTTAGAATGGCGGAGCATCGAATGCCGCCGTCCACGGTCTCGGCTGTGAATAAATTTATCCGGGATCTTCGGAACGGAGCTCCAAGCTCACAAAACGCCTCGAGACTTGCCTGAACAAAATAAAATGCCTTCTTACGCAGTGAGCCGTCGGGATTCCGGCATGAACGTAATGACTTTGGTGTGGTATGTTATGTTGCAAGCTACTGAGCAGGCGACAGACTTTGAGCGCGGCCGACAGTGTTTTGGGGCTAGTTTTTTGGCTAGTTTTTTTTTGGCGCCACCCTTCCGTTACATCACCCCTCCCTCTGCATGCCCCCAGGCCACAAAGTTGCGCCCCTCCATCACACCCTCCCTGCAGTGCACGGTATCGCCCTGTGATCTCGGCTCGGTAATAATTTTCCGGGTCCTTCAGAACGGAGGCACTCGACTTCAACAATTGTTGTTGAAGTTCGTCGGGAGACACCACTAAGGAAAACGTCCACGCCGCTTGAAACCTGAAGGTAACCTTCACGCATCAATGGTCACAATGGTCACAGTAAAGTAGCGCAACTTGGTTGCAGTCAGCAATGGTGAAGGAATAGGGTACCCATATTATTTTGTGCGTAAGTTCTGCAGCGCTCACCGCTTCTTTGAATTTTTGGAGTGGTAAAATAAAAAACTTCAGCGTGTCTCTAAACCTGAAAAGGAATTTAATATTCACCATACATTATAACAAATTCACTAAAATTTACAGATTTCCCCAAAAAGCTAAAACATTTCTATATTATTTCGTAATTAATAAAAGTTGATGAATTTAACAAGTACAAGTAAGTCACAACGGTCAACATAAAATGAAAATCGGTCACCTTCGCACGTGGGTAAGTGCGTAAGATTTTGCACCTCTGATTTGTTCTATTATCTCAGGATATGTGTCAAATTTTCACCGATTTTGGGTGGTTTGGGGGGCATGACCCCTTGCCCTCCTCTGGAACCGCATCTACCCACATTGCGATAAAATTTCACCCGCTAGTCGCTTCAGGTCAGGTCGAAAATGACCTTACCTCCAAAAATGTTCTTGCTATGCCAGAGCTACTGGTTTTTGACTAATTATTTAAAACTCAAAGGATATTATCAGCAAATATGTTGCCATTTAATTGTATAGGTATCTAGATTGTTATGTCGGAGATCTGAGGTCAGATCATTTTCGTGACCTCCTGATAACCTATAAGTCAGTGGGAAAATATAGAAACGCTTCCTATTCAAGTAAATGCATCAGCATGACATCAGGCCAATTCGTTCAGGACCAAATTATGTTAGCTCATTCATGATGATCATTGTGCAATTGTTGCTCAGTAACCATTGCAATATCAGGTGAGGTCATCTGAGGTCACCAGCACCTTTTGCCGATAACTCACAATGAAAAAGAGATAGAGACAATAGAGTCGAGACGAGTCTAGAGTCTAGACCTAGACCTAGAGCGTCTAGACCTACCTAAGTCACTAAATGGCATTGATCGGAGGTCAAATTTTGAACTTGACCCAATCCGACTATTGTGATTGTGGGTTCGAATCGTTTTGACGAGACAAAAAAATAACGTTGATACAATTATCCCATCTTCATTAGTTAAGTTATTCACGAAAACTTTCTGGAAGGGAAACGCCAGAGTGAGCTTTGGTGACCTCTGGAGCCTAAACTATTGGACATGAGCTAAAATTTGAGAGCAACCAAAGGCGACTATATTTTTTCCAGAGTTTCCTTTTTGTTCCTAGCTATCAATAGTTTCGAGATATTCGGGTTTCTGAGAGCCCAAAGTTCTAAACATCGGAAATTGCTGTCATTTTATAAACCTCGGTGACCTTAATATGATCTGAGCCCGTCCCCAAAAAAAGACCAAAATGGCTCAGATTGGTCGTGTTGTAAGCGGGAGCGCCGCAGAAGAGCTAGTGCAAAAAGAGATGCGCTATTTGAGCTAGTAACATTAGGACTAGTGTAGAAAATCGCTAGTGATCAAAAGAGCTAGTGGACAAAACAGCTAGGCTACGTATGAGCTAGTCCTACGAAAGAGGATATTTTGGTGCTAGTGGACAAAACAGCTAGTGTCCTCAGAAGAGCTAGTTACAAAATGGCTAGTGCGGCTAGTGGAGCCTCTATTTGTTCTCGGTGCATTTTTTGCACTTAAAAGAGCTAGTTTACAAAATGGCTCATCAGTCTTTTATTATTTTCAAAGGTTTATGCTTTGAATAGGATGCACGATATCCGCCCGAGAAAATCACGCATGTATGCGCATGGTTTTTCAGGTAAATCTGGACTTCTCGTGTAGGTCAATTGTCTTGAATTTGTGTGACATTTCGAAAGTCCAAATTTGCTAAGTTCAAGTACGTTTTTTAGGGGAGGGGTGGTTCAGCTAGAAGTATAGAGGTGATGGAAATATTATAAATCCAAACAAAGGAAAAGACAAACTAGTTTATAACGGTTACATTTATCGCAAAAATGCTACAAACATTACGTCACAAAGCAGGAGTTATGAAGACAAATATTGTAAAGGTACTTCGACACCAATTAATTACCAAATCGGCGTTCAATTTATGGAAAAACAAGTTCACAATCATCCTCCAAATTCAGCCTGAACCGAAATTGCAGTTGCGATGAGTCGAATGTTATATGACGCTTTAACGTCGGATGCCCCGAGTTATTAGTCGCATTGAAATGAGCCAAGAGGCCTTGGCGGTGGCACCAAAGCGAAAGACACTAACTGCTATAATTCAACGTATACTCAGCTTTAGCTCTGATCAGCATGGCGCTATACCAACTGTACCGGACTAGCTCTTTGTGAATTGCCGCACTAGCTCTTCTGTCCACTAGCACCAAAAGACTAGCTCTTTCGTAGCACTAGCTCATACGTAGCTTAGCTGTTTTGTTCACTAGCCCTTTTGAACGCTAGCGATTTTCTACACTAGGCCTAATGTTACTAGCTCAAATTGCAATAGCTCTTTTTTCCTAGCTCTTTTGTATGGGACGGGCCTCAAAAATTCCTTCATATGACGAAATCCAGACCAAAATTATTAAAAGTTTTTATTTGAAGGTTGAGCACTTTTTGTGAGAAACGGAATGGCATAATCGTGTTCAGCAGCAATTACCCAATTTTGCACCACAAATGGCGTACATTGAGAACTTTTTGGAAGGTGGCAGTTCCCTTTAATGGGTCGGTTTTGACCCCTGGGCGAAGTTGTTTAGAGGCCCACCCGGGCGCGGGTCAAAGGTCGGAGTCGATTTCGGAGTCGGAGTTCGAGTCGACTCCGGAGGTCGGAGGTCGGAGTCGGAGTCGGAATCACCTGAAGACTGATCGACTCCGCAGCCCTGGCCTGAACACGCCCTTGAAACTCAAGATGTAATATATTATGCAAATGATAGAAAGACAAACTATCCTTTGCATCTTTATAGCTATAAACGCACTTAACATAGCTTCATTGACTGCCAGCTAAGAGTTTCATACTTCTTGGAAACCTCCCATTTTTAAGTATCTGAAACCGCCTCTGCCGTGATAAATTATTGTATATTATTAACATCAACTAATTTACAATAGTTTCTATCACCGTAAATGTATGTAACTCTTTCATATGTGTGGCTGTTAGGAAGAAACCGTGACGATTGCATCTCCATATTCGCAAATGTCGCTGCAAAATCCTCCTAAAACTAGGCCCTGGAACTGCCTCTGTTCAAGTCAGGAACTCAAAATATTATCTACAGGTGTGAAAATCAACTTAAAAAACACTGCCACCTTCCAAAAAGTTATAAAATGTACGCCATTTGTGGTGCAAAATATGAAGTAATTGCTACTGATCACGATTATGACATTCGTTTCTCACAAAAAGTGCTCAGTTTCATAACAAATACGTTTTAATATTTGGTCTGATGACGTCATATGAAGGAATTTTTGGAAATAAAGAAAACCTTCACGCTGCCATAAATATGATAGTGTATGGGCTAATGTATTGCCAAACGCAAATCAGTCGACTGTAATTCAAAATTAGTAAGAGAGACGACGACTTCGGCTCAAGGGCCCCCATTCATATAATTGGAAGTCTGGGGACATATTACAGATGTCAAAATAAAACTCGAATTTCTCTGTGATTCGATCTCAGTGGTTGTTTTAACTTATATCATGCATAATTGCAGTGCCAAGCACGCAAAATGGCTATCTCAACTCAAATATAATGTTAAGGTGGCAGTGTCCCTTTAAGGAAAATTCCTAAAATTTAATTAGCCTATTCCGAACCGTTCCAGAGATACTCTAAACCGTTCCAGAGATAGCTAAGAAAAACATAAGGGGTGGGCATATTCTGCTCCCCCTGCCACTAATACGGTTCAAGTAATTGATCATGGAGTCCCAAGAGGAGTTCATGATACCAACATCCGTAGATAGGGGATGGCTGAGTGCCCAATCCATTTTGCTTCTTCGCCATAACATCGCTTTCTTCAAAAGAAAACAATCTTCCAGTGCATTGGAAAAAGACAAAGAAACAACTCATTACTCATGATAACATGAAAAATGGGATATACTGACTGAGTGGAGAGAATCTACGTGGGATGAACTTGATTTGGATGAAGTTATCCAATTTGCACTCATGTGGAAATCTACAAAGAAACTTGGATCACTACAAGCTCCTGGCGACGACCAAGCTGACCAACCTCGCGCGAGGACCGGGGCCGGGAAGTGGCGTCTCCTTTTTAGCATTGTACAGCAGAACAACAGGCTGCCGCCAGAGGTCCGTCTTCTGCCACTGAGAGCTTTTAAACGGGCGGTACATGACCTTTTAGCAGTATTATGTGAGTTAGCCTAGTTTGTATTGTGTTATCTCAGCGAGCTGCTCACTCACTCTCACTCGCTATCTTTGTGTTGCGTGCTTGTGCGGGGGTGTTGTGACTGAGCAGAATTTGTCTCTGCTTTTATTTTCTTGGATCTTATTGTGTGCAATTGCTGAGTGTCTTTTTTAACATGTCTTCATTTACAAATAATACGAAACGACACTCGGAATAGCCAGTGAAACATTGGAGAGTGTTTTAATTGTAAAATACAAATACAAATGCAAACCTTCTTCAGAGCAAGCTCCAGTGATGTCTGGGAGGACAGCCAGCGCATCAGCATCCCCAGACGCTTGAACTTCTCCCATCCCATAGGCCCCTGAAGTTGCTCAAAGAAGTCATCGAAGAGCGATGGAGGAAATTCATCGTTTCCCGGCAGCGTCGCTATCAGTGGCATCATCTCTTCGGCCACGTGGAAACGCTCCAGAAACCTGTCAAGCAAGCAAAATGAAACATTGTGCATGAACATTAGGGTGTTCCATTTTTACCAAACTCAAAGTATAGTGATTTGAAAAGTATTGATATAGCCCGTCAACAGTATGGTAGGATTGTGCTGTGTGCGAATTCCCAGGTATTTTCAAGAATATTTAAAGGTCGCACACTTTTGCAACTTGTTGTGTGTTGTTTACAAAAAGGCATTCAGGGAAATGCCCGGGAGGCGCAGCAGTTCAGCGCTTTGGCTTGGTCACAAGCCACCTCAGAATTATGTCTGAGGCATGGCTGCCTGCCAAGGAGAAGGTCCTTTTGTTATTCGCCCACTACCATCGGCAGCTTTAAAAAAATGCTACGATACGAATAAGGTTTTGCAGCGCTTACCTCCTTCTTAGTTTGCGGTGGAATAAATAGGTCAGAAACTATGTCACTGCTATATGCATCATACATACTTGGATTATACATATTTGGGGGGCAGAGGCGCACTCAGGTACATAAAAAAGGAGGCAATATCCTCCGTCAAATTAGGCCCAACTTCAAATTAGTAGGATAATAAAAAAACATTCCGCACATGATACCCCACGCTGTTTACCTGGATCCGCCTATACGCAATATATTACATTTGAAAAATTACAGCAACAAAGCCCACATTAGGGTGCATCAAAATACACTTTTCCTTGATATCGATCTGTCTGGGTTCTAAAAGTGTTCGATTGGATATTATTAGAGCGTGTGTAAAATATTGAAGCCGCACTCGGCTATTGATTTACAAGGTCCACCAAGGCTTGAAGAATACACTTTAGCCCAGCATTGACTGGGGTGGTGAGCAAACCAATGCTCCTGGCGATTATACGAATATATGAAAAGTGAAAACCAGAGTGGTAATTGAACATTCAAGCATAACTTGATCTGTATCAATTTCACACATCTTGAAAAACTTTCAGGTACGGGTCGCTCAAGGTCATTGACCTAGGATCCTTTGTCTGGATGTCATGTCATGTCTGGATGGCATGTCAACCGAGTTTTCATGTACTGGCCCGTTTTCATTGTTTTCACTGTAGTTTTGGACTACAAACCGTA
>VOPJ01007431.1:0-11844 GCA_014673585.1 Semibalanus balanoides
AGCGCGCAGTGATCGCACAGCAGTGAAGTCACACATCAGTGAAGCAACGCAATCTGGTCGTGGTCGCTCACGGTAAGAGTACAATGTCCAATGTCACTGACCCGTCACGAGTCACGAATCACTCACTCGCACGGCCCGCTGGTGGTAGTCACTCCGAGAGTCAACCGAATCACCGTAAAATCCACAGTTAAATTCACAGTCTCACACACTTCACTCGCTCTACTGCTTATGTGTGCACTGGATACGACGGCATTGATTCATCCATGTAGCATAACTAGCGGCGGCTCAGCGATGTGCGCTTGCCATCAGTCTATGAGCTACGTGTAATGCTCCCCATCGAAGTTGATTGTAGACAGCTCATACGGCCGCAACTCGTCACTCGACTCACTGCATTTAGCGATCCTAGTAAGCCACCCAGGTTGAACCCAGGCTTGCTGGCAAACAGCTTCGTCAGCATCAGCCAGCATAGCCAGCAGAAGGGCTTCTGTGAGCGCCCAGTGACCATTTATTTCGGTCACCGGATGGACGAGCCCTGAACCAAACATCGGCAGACCTTAGCAGTTCTCCGCTACGCAACATATTTTGTTCGACTATTTTGCAGCTTTGGTGCACCTGATCTCATAGTGACCACGATGAACCGATGATCACTGGGCTTGACAGTGGGACGTTACAAGCGCAAATCCGTGCTTTGCCAGCGTTCGTCATCTGGTCATATTTAAGGGTTCGATTGTTTTCACGCGGCCAAATCGCATGTTTATACCTGGCCGAAATACTGCGCAGGCCATAATAATATTGCTGGTTCTTGCTACTCAAATCATTCACAATTTCTGGCTCAAGCTCAGGATGCTTGCCGGGTATGGCCTGATATGACACGACTGGTTCCTGTTCTATTTGTCCTGCCAGCTTCTTGCCTGTGGGGGGCCACTAAATGATTTTGAGTTAGTGCTTACACTATCAAGCTTGGTAAATAGCTCATAGAAATTTAGCTCTTTGGTGTGATGAGTCCTCATATAAGCCAATGAACTGACTTGCCAATGAAGAGCTGAAATAAACGGCACACACCACCGTTCTTACCCGTATTAACTACCGTTTTATCAGCTCCGATAAATACTTGTCAACTACGGAACTCACCTGTCAACTCAGAACGCACCTACTACAGGCAGTAACTGCTTGAAAATACTGTAGGTATGTCTTGTCTGATGCTTATGTAAAATCAGTCAAATATTGACCACCGGGCTCCGCTACTATCGCAAAGCACGGGCAAAGTTTCCTGTTCAAATGGATGATTCATCAAAATGGTTCATCGTCGAAGTACAGCACGGACAGGCCGGAGAGCTGCGCCTTTCGGTTGCCGGCTCACTTGTCTCTGGGCAGCGAGTCTCGCCCTCTGAAATTTTGTGTTGTCAACCGAAATGTTCCTGTGATCTATCCTTTTATATCTAATGAATCTGTTCACAATGCAGCACTGCGCGATCGGGGAACGCCGAACCTGTTCGTCCGCTTATTGCCGCTGTTCCATAGTGTCCGTGTTCACTTCACTGCGACTCTCAAGTGTCGATGAAATGCTGGTTTGACTGGTTGAACCCAGGGTGATAGAGGACGGTTGGACCAATATTATTTTACTTATGGTTGGATGACTCATCTGTATCAGATGCTTATTCCGAAAACAATGTCCCAAGGCAATATCCTACGCCAAATAGTTTTGCTCTAGTCCTTTTGTGAAACACTGCTTGAGTTATAACGTAGCAAAACATTTGTTTTGAGTTAAACAATGAGTGACCCCCAGGGGTTTAGCTTCTCCAAAAATGATTGGACAGGGATGAGCCGCGGAAGAATCGCTTTAAAAATTACCATCAAACTCCACAAAAAATTACATTTTCCTCCCCAGATTGACCCACCTCCTGTCCAACTTGGAGGGGGCTAATGCCAAGTTACGGGGGGATGAAGCCCCTCAATTAAATATGAATATACGCTCATGTTGACCTAAAAAAAATACAATACCCGGATATAGAAATACCTAGTCCTAGGTATGTAACAAATCATGCATTTTACTTGTTCGATCAAGTACCATAGGTATTTTAACATGTGTTCAGGTTGTTATACTTGACTTTTATGGTCTGTATTATCCAGCAAGTTTGCCATGTTAGGTCTAAGAAACCATTTGAGTATCCGTTTCCCTTTTTTACTAGCTTCAGAGGCAGTGGCGGCTCGTGGTATCAAGTACCTGGCCCAAGCCCCAAGTTCAGAAGTTGCAACGGTAGGGAGGGCGTCATTTTTCTTAAAAATTGTCTGGGTGCCCAATGCTAACTTTTTCAAATACTAATCTCATTTTACCATGGCAACGCCATAAGGTCGATGTTAAATTTGAGATCATTTGAAAGTGCCCCCCCCCCCAAGTATACAAATCGACCACCGGTGGGTATAAGATGCAGGTGGCCCCGTACATCACCGCTGGCGCCGGTGACCGCCTGGGCTGGCGACTCCACGGACAGCATGCGAATCTGAGCATCCGAGAGGTCGTATTACGCATGCGCAGCGCATAGAGCCCGGCCTCGTGGCGGCCTCGCGAAGCGTGACGCAGAGGAGCGCTGCAAATTTAATGTAGCATCACGTACCCGTAACTAACTAAACGCAACAATTAAATGCTATTTCATGTAATATTTAAGAATGCGTTACATCCCTATAGTGAGGTCTATCTTAAAGAACACCTCAGTTCGATTGCAAACATTCGCCCATATGGTTGCAGGGAATTGCAGGATGCAGGGGAAAAGTCGGCTTTTACTCTCGTCCACGGCCGCCCGCCGCGCCGCCTGGCCTCGGCGCCGACGGCACGATAGTAAAAACTATCATAAGATAAATTAATTTATTATTAGCTTTCGAGCAAATATGTGGCCAGTCGATTATATGTCAACATGTTCTTAGATTCATGAACTTTGATTGCACGTCGCTACGACGTCTATATCGTAATAATATCGCTTTGAGACCCAAACCATCCCGTCCTCAAGTCGGTTTGTCATTACCAGCACGGCGCGGCATCGTCGGCTGAATGCGTTCGCCCGCTGGTGCCTCGTTAGCTTGGTTGAGCGGGCGGAGGCGGTGTAGGCCGGCAGACCGGCCGGGCCTCAAGCCGGTCCGTAGCGGTCAATGAAGTTTGTTAACGTATGACCGTTGGCTGGCGGCGTGGATGGAGATACTGTAGAAGACGGCAATTTTGGCGTTATGAATAATGAAATGTTACTGCGATGTGCAGATTAGGAATATTCACGCACTTTGTTGTTTATGGCAACAAGTGATATGTTCACAGGAGCACATTCATCCTAAATAATAGGTAGGGCCCTGGCCTCAGTTGCCATCTTATGCGAGCCGCCACTGTTCACGAGGGCGGGGAGACTGCTCCCGGGTCACAGTTTGTTCTATTCGCTCAAAGATTGCGTTGCGAGCGGTAATCGTCAGATCGCTGAAATACATAGCGCTTCATGGACACAGCTGATGCAATAAAGCCACAAAATTTTCAGCATGAATCAAATAGCATACGGAGAATCCAGAAATGTTATTCTGAAAAAATAATAAATTTATTATTATCTTCAAAACTTGTATTTGCCCAAATATCAGTGCAACAATGCCTTACAAATCGAGCGACGGCGACCTCCAAACGTTATTTTAAAAATCTGGAAAAAATCATACTGATTCCTAACGATATGCCCCGTAATATTTTTGCTCTTCAATTTGTATCAGGTAAAAAACACCCTCTCGTGACCCGCCCTACTGAGCAGGTCCCGACACCAATCACCTGATTGTGCAATTCCTGTTAGTACCTATGTTGTTAAAGCTGTTCAGCATAATTTATTAGCCAAACTTAGACTGTCCGCCCAGCCCTCTGACATCAGGTGACCTTGACCATTGGTGTAACTTTAATGCAAAGGGGGGTTTGTAGCTACAACCCCAATAATTTGGGAATTTAACACTACGCCTATGACGAGATGTGGTACAAATGGGCTCTTAACATCTAAGTGCAACCCCAATGATTTTCAAAAAGTTACGTCTCTGAGTCCTTGACTGTGGTCCTGCCATTGGCCGCAGGCTCCCCCAGCCAGGGCCAAATAGCAAGTGCTGTGGTGATTTGAACTGGTTTGCCAGACCTGGTCAAGTTAGAAGCCCAGCACTGTCCTGACTGAACTGCTGGGGCAGACTGCCCTGCTGTACAATGTATTTTATCTCCTTTTGTTATTTTATGGGCGCCATATAACCATTTTGTTGCGGCGCCCTTAAGCCCCAATCATCATCATCATCTCCTTTTATTTTCAAATAACGATCTAAATCCAGACTGCAAAGTATGGTATAGGGGTTGACAAGGTGCACCAGCCCATACATAAATCTGCACTAGCCTGTACCAGGCAGGCTTGATCTCTGCGCCACCCCCTCATGTCAAAATATACCAAAATACAGACATCCTATGATCCTGGTTAGAAATCACTCACCTGCAAGAAGTGTCAAGTTATATTTTTGGGTAAACCATTTACACATGATTAATACAATTTGCTGAAAATATAAATAAAATTATATCATATTAGATATCATTTTACATCATTTAGATATCATCATTTTTAGTCTTTTTTTACAAGATAGAGATAAATAAATGACAGCACTGTATTTCTGAGATAAAATTAGTCTAGAAACTTGCCTTTTTTGTTACGATCTATCAATTTCAATGTTTGACCTTATGTGACATGAATTTGACCTGAGCTTGACACTAACTTCACTTAAAGGGAGTGTGCCTACTCTTTTGAAATGTCAAATATATTTTTCTTACGGTAAGAAGCTATTGTTGCATTATTGGTCGATAAAATTCCAACGTCTGGAGACCCCTTTAGGTGAATTTTTACTTATATTCTGCTTTTGCATTGTTTTGTTTTCAAAACTCAAACGATCGTCTACGTATAAACAGAGAGTTAGCGAAGATGTTACCATAATGGCGCACTAAAGACCGTATAACAAAACCTTTAATGAGCAATTGTTAGGTTTGTTACAGTGATCGAGAATCAGTTCGGCAGCGATTATCAGTGCTCACGAGTTGTTGTCTATTGGCCAGAGCTAACAATTTTATGTGCGTCGTTGTAATTTTTAAGAGCTAATGCTTCTAGTAAGCGAAAGCTCTCTGAGTGACCATACGAATAATTAAGTACTTCCAGTATGTGATATGGCGACCATGGATATCTCAGCAACTAAAGTGAATCTGGGGAATGAGGTATATGGCTAAATTCAGAAAAATCTGTTCTACAGTCTAGTGTCAACAACTTCACATGACCAATGTGAGTAGGCATACTCCCTTCAAATGAGTTTATGTGGTAAAATGGTTATCACTATCGAACTCTATGTATAAAACAGCCTGTCAAACATGTGTCGCATGACTTCCGAAAATATTTTGTGGATAGTGATCTTTTGTGACCTGACCTTCTCTTCTCCTTTACCTAAACAAATCATTTTAGCTCATACTCGGATGTGTATTATAGCTCAGATGTGTATTATATCTTTGGGAGCACTTTGGGTGGTCATGGTCGCAACCGAAGGCTCTGGATGGAAAGTATGACCCATAAACTGAAATGTCTCAATTTTTACCTTTGACCCGACTTTAACCTGATATGTGACCTCAATTCCAAAATAATTTTAAGTATTTTGTAGATGCGTCTCAATAAGAGCTTCTGAATGCCGCCTTGCGCGTCTCGCTGCGATCATTGGTTCCGGAGATAACGAGGCGCCGAGGGGGGGGGGGCAATATTTGCCCCCCCCCGCCCTCGGTCAGTGGTGTTCGGCTGAGATGCGGGTTAAGCATCCAGTCCAAAGTTGTTTGTACCAGTCCAAAGTTGTTTGTATATAAACAATAGGTACTCATTATGTGTGTCCTTTTGTATGCTGGACTAATATTAATAAGTTCAAAGGTTGGCATTACAATGTGAAGGCTTATTTCGGGAAAGGGTCGCAATCCCCTATTACGAACTACCCAACCTATCGCATTCCCCTCCCGATCGTAATGCCCTCCCGTTCGCAATGCCCTCCCGTTCACAATATCCTATTACGAACTACCTAATGACGAATGCCCCTCCCGTTCGCAATGCCCTCCCGTTCACAATACCCTATCACGAACTGCCTAATGATGGATGCCCCTACCGTTCGCAATCCTCTTCCGTTCGCAATACGCTATTACGAAATGCCTAATGACGAATGCCCCTCCTGTTTTCAATGCCCTCCCATTCATATTGCCCTCCCTATCGTATTCCCATCGTGCTGCATTCTTTTTATTGCATTTCTTCAACGTTTTGTTCATTCCATTTCATCAACTTCATTCCATTTCATCAACTTCATTCCATTTCATTCCATTTCATTCCATTTCATTCCATTTCATTCCATTTCATTCCATTTCATTCCATTTCACATACTCTCACATTTCATTCCATATTCATTCCAATTCATTCCATTTATTGCATTTATTGCCTATTAATCCATTTCATTCGACATTTATAGTTCAATTTCAATCCATTTCCATATCCATTGTTAATTCCATTTATCAATTTCCATTCTAAATTCCATGTTCTATCAGACTTCATTCCATTTCATCGCATTTCATATCCATCTTCATTCCATTTAAATTCCTATTTATCATTGCCATTTCGATCCATTTTCATTACCAGTGTTCAATTTCCATTTGCATCCATTCATTCTTCGATTTCCAATGTCCTAATCCATTTCATCATCACTACGATTCCATTTCATTCCATTCTATTTCGCATTTGCATTCCATTTAATTCCATATACACACAGTCATTCATTACGGAGCAATTTCCATTTAATTCCATTCCATGTCCATTGTCATTCAACTTCATTCCATTCATCACTCAGTTCATCTATCTTCCCATTGCATATCCATTGCCATTTCATTCATTCCATTTCATATGTTCCATTCCATGTCCATTTCATTCCATTTCATTAATATTACGATGAGAGTATTACCATTTCACTTCATTTAATTTTCCATTTTATTCCCATTTTTTATTTCATTTATCACTAGTTTAATATCCATTTCTTCCAATTCCATTTCAATTTCCATTCCTATTTCATGATTCCTTCATTTCATTATCAATGTCATTTCATTCCTATTTCATTCCATCCATACACACTCACCACATTCATTCCATTTCATAAACAATTCATTTTCATTCCATTGTAATTCCATTTCATTCCATTTCATCCCATTTTCATATATCCTCCATTTCATTCCAATTTCATCCATTTCATTCCCATTTCATTCCATTTCATTCCATTTCATTCCATTTCATTCCATTTCATTCCATTTCATTCCATTGCATTCCATTCCATTTCATCAACGTTTGTAAGAGCTCAGGTTTCCATTTGATTCCTTCTGGTCTCTATGCATGGAAACTAAACCGATCTTGGGAAGGCTAATTTGAACTAACGACTAGAAGGGCAATGCATTATACAGCAGGATGGGAATACGATAGAAAGGGCAATATGAACGGGAGGGCATTGGAACAGGAGGGACATTCGTCATTGAGCAGTTTGTAATACGGTATTGTGAACGGGAGGGCATTGCGATCTGGAGGGAAATGCGATATGTAGGGCAATTCGTAATGGGGGATTGTGACAGGGCATCCTTATTCCTTCACTTCTGCACTTTGGGTGCAGCCAACCTACCATTTTCTCAAATTAATCTTTTTCAGACATTGCATTACTCATCCGGGAGGTGGAGGCCAAAAGAGGCCTCTGGGACCTGAACAGCAGCCTGTATGCCAATAAGCCTCTCAAGAAAAGGACCTGGGGAAAGGTCGGCGAAGTATGTGGTTGCACAGGTATGCTTAACAAACTCAGAATTAGTACCTTACATTAATACCTTAGTGCGACCCCTGATAATATTCTACGAAATACCTTGCGTAGCAGTTATGTTGTTTGATTTTGCATCGGTAATACGCTATCAAATGTTACGATTATGCCACGGAACGATTTCTTGAGCTACGGGTTACCTTAAAACATATCGCATCGTAAC
The DNA here is from genome assembly GCA_014673585.1 of Semibalanus balanoides. Classification (NCBI taxonomy): domain Eukaryota; kingdom Metazoa; phylum Arthropoda; class Thecostraca; order Balanomorpha; family Balanidae; genus Semibalanus; species Semibalanus balanoides. Next base: position 8,057 of record VOPJ01007431.1, read on the forward strand.
GTAGGCCATCACTGGCTGTATGTTGTTGATTAACCACTCGTTATGTACTTACATGGTGGTGATTGTCTTGCTATGTCCACACAAAGTTTTCTCTACCGACTACGGTAAGTCCACCTTTACTTTTTAAATTAAGCTGAGCCATCTGGTTGCCAGGCCTAATGTGTGCGCTTCGAAATAAGTGCTAGAATTTAATGTAAAACTGTTGCGGCGTATTGAGTGTTGTGATCACTGCTTGTAGAACACAATTGGTTTTACAATCAAATATACATTTCCAGGTGCTCAAGCACAGGCGAAGTTCCGCAACTTACGGACGGCCTACCACCGCCGCAAGAATAAACTCGTCCCGAGCGACTCTGGAGCTGAGGGCAGGAGACAAGGCAGCCATCACTATGACCTGCACTTCCTGGACACCATGCCCAAACGCGGAGAGTAGGTGTCAACACTCAACCCTCCGACTCACTGATAGCACAATGTCCAGGGCAGACTTGTGAATGATGCTGATTGAATCATTCTTATTTTACGTGAATCATTAATGAACCGATTCACCTCCTCATGAATGATTCAATGAATAATTTATTGAATCATTCGTACAAAAAAAATAGGATAGGGTGATTGAATCATTCATAGTAGTTAATCACTTTTTTTTGGAAAAGCAGAAACTATACAAACGATAGCTGCATCCTCATAATGGGGAATGGAACTGTGTACTTCTGCTAACTCAGTACCCCATCCATACATACAGGAGCAGCCATGTGTACCACTGCTAATGCTAACCTCAGTCATTAATTTTACCATGCTTATAATAAATGCGGTTCAACGTCGCTTGGCTCAACGTTGCACCTTTTATTAAAGCAAAGTTGTGCTGTGATAATGCAACTTATCGGATTTCGTTTCCTTGGCACGTGCTGTAAGTGGGCTTGGAGCAAACTTTGTTTCTCAAGAGTTGCTAAGTTTTTTATAGTAAATGTCATCCGTTTAGGACCATGTGGATTGTGGCACGGATGAAACCCCTTCTAACCGCAAGTGCATCAGTCTACCAGTAGTTGTCATGCAACCTTTACACCTTTTTAGTTGTTACCAATAACAAACTACTGGTTGTCCGATGTTCCCAGGAGGGCGCTTGATAGCATCAATGTGCTTAAGCGCCCCGCCTCCCCAAAAAACACGATGTTCCCGGGACCACATCCAACCTAACACTGCCACACTCATCCCCTGCTTCCCGGCCAGCCAGCACCGCCAGGCCCGGCCTGCCTCAACGCCGAGTCCAAGCTCCTAGCCCTGGCGCCGAGTCCAAGCTCCTAGCCCTGGCGCATTCTGGTCCGTCTCCCGCAAAGGATTTTGTGTTTGACAGCGAAACACAGTTTACCTTAGACGATACTGACCCTTAGTGGTGTTGTATTGTAATATTTTATAAAATTTATAAATCATGTCCGATCCAAAGTTTCATCTAATATGCCAAAGTTGACCAAAAAGTGTCTTATGATTCCATGACTCAGAAAATACTCAAATTTTTACAACTTCCTATACATAATAATTAATAACTCATTATGTTTTTACTTTATCTCATGTGTATAATAACAATTACACCATCTTTAATTCAATTTCCGATTCAAATAAAATCATAACACACTTCTTTAGAGAGCATCATCCAATTAAATGTTTGTAATGTGTAAAGACATGTAAGGTAGGAAAATGTGTGCATTGTGATCTATATCTCTATACGTTTTGATCGCAAATTGTCCCACACAATTGTGGCTGACCGACTGAAGTCCAAATCTGGATCTGACTATTTTCGGACGCCCACAGTTTTGGACTCCGACTTACATCACTACTCTGCACTCACTCAACCCCACAGCAGGACCACCCACCTCACTTACAACACCCCACTTAATGGGCGCCATGTGACCTTCGCTGTCGGAGCGCCCTAAAACACCAATCATCCTCATCATCACCACTCAGAACACAACACCTACAGTGTACACCCCATGCACCCTCTACCCCACAGCGCACGACAGAGCACCTCCACAACGCAACATCAGCTCCCACCGCACAACATGCAACACATCGCCCGCACATGTCAGCACAAGTCCCATCTACCACGCAGAGCACGTCGCAGATCACAACACAACTAACCAACAAAAACAACCTTTGCACAGGAAAACAACCATCTATGTCGACGTCGACGATGACGGCTGCATTACGACAGACGACGGCTGCATTACGGCAGAAGACGACTGCATTACGGCAGAAGACGGCTGCATTACGGCACAGAAGAAGACGGCCTGCATTACGACAACGACGGCCACCATTACGGCAGAATGACCACGACTTGGCATTACGGGCAGAAAGACGGCCCTGCATTACGACAGACGACGCACCACTTACGGCAAGATCGACTCGGCACCATTACCGGCAAGAAGACGGCTGCACATTAACCGGCAGGACTGACGCACCATTACGGCACCACGAAGCTGACATGCAGGACTGGAGAGCCTTTCTTAGTTTCAGCGGAGATTCAGCCAACCTGGCGGGAGACGACTGCGCCGGGCATGTCAGCGGATCACGGAACGACTTCATGTGTTCGGCCAGATGCTGGCTGCAGAGATGCGGGCTATGACACCTGCGCGGCTCGGGGCCTTCAAGGCCAAGGTGTTCCGGCTGTTGCTGGAGCGCTATGAGGAATGATGTGATGTGCGATCCTAGTGTTTCAACCTGCATGTGCTGTGATGATTTATTTGGTTTGCGATGTATTTGATTGTTTTTCATTGAGGTGCTATGATTGGGTTGATTGTTTTCCTTGGTATCAAGAGTTTGTGACTGGGCTGATGACTAGCATTAGTCTTGTTGATGACAAGATCAGTTATGATAACAAGGCTCATGAGGGTCATGTTTTAGTTTAGAATCGTCAGCTGGTTGGCAGAGCGGACGGTATGTGTACTGATATGACGTTCTCTTCAGTGTTCAGCGGTTGTCAGTACAAATGCCGTATTCTGTTTCACCTGTTTCGCCTGTTTCTCTGTTTCAAGACGTATACGCTGAAACTTCGTGCCGAGTGATGTACTGTTTGCCATAAATAAATGGTCTAACATATCTATTTCGTCAAATTCTTTGGAATCCTGGACATCGGTTGTGACAAATCTCCGGTGGTAGCTGCGTAACTTCCATCCGCAAGTTCTCTACTCGGGGCGTCTGTCGGACAGCAACCACTTGTACGTCGGATGTGACAACCTCTTCAAATTTAACAACGCAAGGCAGTTCAGGCATAGCACCGCGACCGGTCAGCGGAAGTGGCCCACGTTTTCTGGGCGAAACCTAGCACGTTATCAAACTATCTGAACGGCCGGCTCCGCTCAGGCAATACGAACACACAATCACGGGAATGACGAATTCTCTACTTTGATATTCACTACACAGACCCTCTATTCACTACACAGCTATGAACGCTCCACGAACACTTTACAGGCCAGTGTTTAGGCATACCAACACTGCGATGGTCTGGGGTACCGGCGCAGGTTAACCAACAGCCTGCAACCACTACTCCAGCTGCTGCCTACTGCTAGGTATGCGCCTCCATACATCAGCTGCCTTAATCGTTATCATTTTATCATGTTACAGGTCATAGATAACAGGAGTCTCCTGTTATCTATGTACAGGTGCATGCTGAACAATCCGAGGTAAAGTCAATGGAATATTAAGTAATTGTAAATAAATACAGGGTGGCCCAGATAAAACGTAACCCACGTTATCTTCAATTGTGAAAAATGTACTGAATGCGCAGTCAAGACTGA
>VOPJ01007432.1:0-12506 GCA_014673585.1 Semibalanus balanoides
GCGAGTATCCCCAGGGACATGGTGAACACCATCCTCCACCTGAAGGAAGTGCGCCTGCCACTGGTGAAGCGACGCCACGGTGCCCACATAGATCACCTTCTGTGAAGGGTGGGAGAGCAGCTCCGGAGGCGTTGGGTGATTTTTTTCTGTTTTGCCATCACATTGGGATTGAAATGACACCTTTTTCATGAACCCGTAGTGAAAAATATATATTTTATAGAGCAAAATCTGAAGGTACTTATTTCTGGCCCACCCTGTATATGATAGCTAGGAGCAAAACGATTAAAGAAGCAATAGATGGCTATTGAAATTTGAGATTGCACCCAAGTCCACAAAATTGAGCTCAGATCAATAGTTTAGGCTCCAGAGGTCATCATAGGTCAAAAATGCAGTTTTTGGTAAAATATGTTTTCCTGAATAGCATTTTATTTAAAACGATAGAGAATTTATTCCAACACTATCGTGTTTCTCTCGTCAAGACGTTTTGAAAAATATACATGATGACCTCGTTAGGTAAACTTCAAAATTTGACATCAGGTCAAGGTCATTTGGTGACCCAGATAGGTCATGTTGCATATGAGGCGACGCGTCCAGACGATACAAATACAGTGGTGTCGTCCGCTCGTCTCTATCTTTATTCTATCAAGAGTTATTATCAATGTATTGCTGATGACCTCAGATGACCGCAGATGACCTTGTAGAGATCTCTGATAAACAATCTCACCTAGGTCATCCAGAATGAGCTAAAATAACATGATTCTGAAAGAATCAGCCTGATCCAAGTCACATTTTTTTTTAAATAGGAAGCATTCATGTTTATTTTCCCCTTCACCTACAATGGGGAGTTCAGAAAATTGACCTGACCTTAGGTCACCGATATAAAAAAATCCGAGATATGCGACTGAGGTAGTCGATGCTCTAAAAAATCTGTAAAGTACGAAAACGATCCGGCCAAAAACTTGGCTTTGGTGTGGAACGCAAACGTTTTGGGAGGCCGGGGTCACATGACCTAGCGTGGTGACCTGACCTGACATGACCTATTGTCAAAAAATATCGAAATCTGTATAAAGGATGAATGAATAGGTACTGAAAATTTGGCGGCACTACGCGCCGCCGTTTTTCCGATATCTAGGAAAAACCTGAGAGGGGGTGTCTAAACACCTTAAGTTTTCCAATACACCATAGCAGGACTGATGGGCACATCGGAATACCTACGAGTTTAGCGGTGAAAACCGCGACTACCTGGGCGACCCGACTGTTGTGCTGTGCTAGCCCCCTGGCCCGGCGCGGTTTAACAAAACCGTTCTAACGAAACCATTCCAACGAAGCCGTTCCAACGAGTGTTAGAACAAAAACCGTTGCAAAGAACCGTTCCAACGAAAACCGTTCCAAAACGAAACCGTTCCAAAAAAGGCGTTTCAACAAACACTTACGAACCACTGCAAAAAAAAACGTTTTTGCAAAATGTTGCCAACAAAATCAAAATCTGCTGCTGTAGATGGGATAAAATAGCTGGATTGCTAACTTGACACCGGTAAACGCGGCATGTGTGTATACAATGATTAATTATACTAATAACGACTTTTATTCTTTCTGATAAAGTGTTCATATAAACATAAATATAAATGGAAAAACAATTTGATAACAAAATGCAAAAAATTATGACTATTTTAGTTGGATTACCGAAAAGATGTTACTTCAGTAAAACTGAGTAGTTCATATTGTGTGTATGAAGCTGTGACCATGAATCACCCGGAATAAAAGTCATGGTAATTTGAATGTATAAAATACAATAAGACATTCCACAAATCATCATCTACCTCTAACCTCACAGGCATCACAGAGCGATTATGAATCATTATTACCTGGTATATAAGGTAGGTCAGGCTTCCCGGTTTGTCGGAGAGAATATCCCTGGCTTGTCGGACCGAAAGGTTCACCCCAAGCGACTTCATATATGGTCCGATCACTAAAAAGTTGTGCAATCTGGAAGAAAGGTTTAACCAGCAAATTGCAATCAAGTGGTGTACGAATAGCATTATTCTCAAACACTCGACCACCTTCAATCCGCACTCGACCACCTTCATTCCCCGTCATCGCGGTGGAGAAATTCGAGAACGGGAGTATAGGTACCCCTGTTGGATCTGGGAGATTGGCAGCCAATGAGCAGGCGGTGTCATATTGCGTGAGAGGGGAGCGGCCGCTCCAGCTGTATCTGGGCCAATCGAGAGTCGGTGTCGTCTTACAATGCGAGGTAGCTACAGCGTGAGCGCCAATAGCAGGGGAGAGCTAGTTAACCCGCGAGCGGCCGTCTCAGATGGGTGGCTCGCTTGTGAGTGTGATTGGTTGACCGTCTCAAACCGACCATTCCTTGAAAACGACTGTGTTCAGGCAAGTGAGGGCTCCCGGAAGTTGTAATTGTAGCGTACCTGTCCTCATATAAATCATTTGTTCGCAGCTGGTCAAACTTCTTGTCGGGCAGAGCCCCCTCGACGTGAAGTATTTTTCCAATAAGCTGACCTGGAAAAGGTTATAAGAACTTGACAAATATTTATGGAACGGAAGTCACAGTTAGGAATAATAAGGTCTGACGTGTTTTCTGTCATTGAATATCTTTTTTTACAACGCCTACCAGAAATATACATGAGAGACCAATACGTTTGCAAACATTGCAGTATTTTGCATGCATTTTACAACCATACAGATGTCATTAAATATGTGCTCTATCCCTTGTTATAGAGCACATGGTTCGCCACAATATGAGGTCGAAAAGTCGAATGACTATTATAGGCAGAGATGCCACATCACCACATCACAAACAAAATAATATTTTAAGTTCTTCTAGATTGTCATCGATCTTCACAAAGAAGAAGCGAATTTGACACCAATCAAGGTTTCCGAAACCGGTATTCATTCGATTGCCTTCAAGACAAAACCAACACGGATCGTGTAATGCTCACCATTGCTGAACTGCTGAAGAAACGTGTCGGCATCCCTCGCGACCGGTATTCGCAGCTCTTCGTCCAACCAACGATACAGAATGTCTGTCATCTTGATAGGTGCTAGCCAAACTATCGCTATGAAATATTCAATAAGCTACTGTTACATATCAATAGATATGTGCCGACAATTACCCGAGATTCGCTGTCTCCAAGAATATTTATCTCCGAAATTAGATGGTTTCGGGGCAGCAAAACTATTTGGAAAATCCTTACATTTTATATGAAGTTGAGTATACGGTTTATTATAACTAGTTTTGCACTATATTGCAAATATCGTCGCAATAACTTGAACCACCTGTTTCTCCCGTCACAATAAATTTGCTTGACATTCGATTTCGTGCACGCTCGTGCGTTTGTTTTTGTTCAATGTCTCACACTCGGCAATGCCCAGCAAAAACTTCTTGGCGTACATTCTCAATCGCCTTATCGCGAGTACACAGGTAGTCAAGCATTGCTGCATAATCATCAGAGTAAAATGATTTTACATTTTTGCTCTGTTCTGTAAATTAAATTGAGTGGTTTCAGTAATTTTATCGTCTCTCGAAAAACACACAAAAACACTGTCATGATATACACATGGAATTTATTTCACTTCCACATACAGAGAGCGGAATGACCAAGGGTATCAGACGTAAATGACTCTTACTGAATCGCAATGCATGCACCGATTGGGTCGACTTTGCCTTGCGTCTCTCTCGGTGTGCTTGCTTAGTACTCTGGTCCCGTAACAAGATGCCACCAGTGGCCCTGTGGCAGCATTCACATACAAAGAAGACTACACAGAGATGAGCTGTACACTTGAAGAGTCACATCAGTTGCATTTCGAGCTAAATACCTCTCATTCATTTGCGCACAGTACAGCACATTTATACCAATATCATCCAAGCAAACCTTTTAACAGTTGCCGTAAGCGTCAAACGGGTCACATGCGAAGTTGTGAGACACGTTTCATTCACATAAGGAAAAAGGCACACACCTACTTCGAGGGCGTTGCATGTTATACGTTAGTCAGTCATACGGTTCTCCACAGCTCATAGTACATAGCACGAATGACTTGGACAAACACGCCAAACTTGGTTCGAATGTCAACGCGCTGATTGCAGGAGCGCATAGACTGTCTGGAGTTAGAAAAACTTACTTTACACGTTAACTTTAAATACGTACTGCAGAATCATGCGTCGGGGTACTGCATAAGCACAGCACAACAGTCGGGTCGCCCAGGTAGTCGCGGTTTTCACCGCTAAACTCGTAGGTATGCCGATGTGCCCATCAGTCCTGCTATGGTGTATTGGAAAACTTATGGTCATAATGGTCCGAACCCACCAGATTACAGCACAGTGCACAAGTCAAAAGACCATTGCAAAAAGTCCATTTGTGTACAAGTAAAAAGGGTACAATCAAAAGTACATTTCACTGAGACATCTTTTCCCGGTGATTAGTCGGGAGTTTCGGTTGGATCTACGGAAAACCACTCGGGCTTCATGGTCACGGTCCTCCGCACCGTTCAGCTACATTGGCACGCGTTCAGCAGTCACCTATAGTCGAACAGCAAACAAAAAACACACAGTTCAACATTCTCGGTATTTGCCGCCCAGAGTGATCCGGTGCACATGACACTTACACGTCACCAGCTCTCAATCACCAGCCTCAACTCAACTCAGTCCTGGTGAGACCTGGCCAAACACGCCCCAAACACGTCACGACGATGACGCATTGACGCCATCTCGGCGCCGGACGAGCCCGGGCTCATCGCTCTCGCGGCCGCAAACACGTCATAGTGACGTCATTGCTGGCGGCCGGGCGTACGCCTTAGGGATGAAGCCGTGTTTTCGGGACTTGGGTGAGTAGGCCCAGAGCCAGCCGTCCACTGTCTGGTTGTTGAGGTCAGCGTAGATCCAGTCCCCTCGCCGCACTGACAGGTCATCAGGCGCCTGCGCCTGAAGAGAAGGGGTCACCAGGGTCAGTACAGGTCGTCAGGGGCCTGTACCGAAAGATGATGGGTCGCAAGGGTTTGTACAGGTCGTCAGCAGTCTGCGCCTGCAGCAAAGAGGTCTCTAGATCGTCAGGGACTTGTGCATCAAGTGGAGGGGTCACCAAAGGATCTATGCAAATCGTCAAGGGTTTTTGCTTGCAGTAATATAAGAATACATGCAACAGTCATATGAATGCAGATCACAAAATACTAAAGGAGTAGAAATGAGTGATTCAATAATACGCGACTTCTGATCCCATAATAGGCGCGCTAGAGGAGACTGATTGAACCTATCCCTCGTGGTTTTCCTCGATATCGGTATCGGTTCGTGTAACGGTAAATTTTCGATACATAGGTGCCTATACCAGCCCAAAATTAACTAATTAACGTCGAATACTGCGCAGAGACAGCATTTCGACATCCACCAATCACCATTAGCTTCTGTGCTGGCAAAGTTGGTATATCCTTAGTTACGGTTGCCCTCGCGTGTGTACAAAAGTTGTATGGTTCTTCATTCTACCTTTGATGGTATATAAGCGTGACTACTTAGCATAGCAAGCGATCGGCTTTTACATTGCTTGACGGCACATAAAATTATTATATCGGCGTCACTTTAATATAGTTTTGCGCCCGTCTGCTATACACTACCATGAAAGCAGCGACTCATATACACCATGGATCGTATGGATAGTATGACAGAACGTCAGTAAATGGCGAGCACGGAATGTAAGGTGCCGGTAGCCGACCCACTCCATGAAACATTTGCTGTGTGAACCAATTTTAAGCTTTAAGCTTTGGACTTGGGGTTAGACACAAGGCAAGCTTCAGTTCAATGTCACAATTCTCTACGTCTACCTCTGTATGTCTCATGTAAACCGTGTCATGTAACCGTGGGAATTCCGTTTCAAGGAACGACTGAGGACACCGCCAGCCCAGTAACAGATGCTGACTGCTGTCGAGGTCTGTCTCCACACCCACCACGGTCACCAGATCTACTCCCACACCAGCAGCAGCTTATTCACGAGCTCCGTCTTCACAACCAGCTTATTCACGAGCTCCGTTTTCACACACAGCATATTCATCAGGTCCGTCCTTACAGTGCACACCCAGCTTATTCAACAGGTCCGTCTTCACGCCCACCTTGTCGAAGAGTACAGTGTCTGACTCTGCACACCCACCTTATAGTCGTAGAGCATGACCAGCTCTGTGCCGTGGAAGCGGGGGTCGTCCTGACTGGGTGAGCTGAGGTGGTGTCCGCCATGTCCTCCCGGAGACGACGGGAACTGCTGGTGAGCCGGCGGACTGCCACCGGGACCCAGCTCACCTGTGGGGACACAGGTCAGTCAGCTTAGTAAAACGTACAGCAATGACAGACAGTGACGGAGAGCTCTTCATATTGTCGCAAACCCAGTTCTAATGCAGTGGTACAGGAGGCATCAGGAGCCACTGATAGCAGAAACAGCGCGATGTTAATATTTCCAGACATTACACGATGATACGGCTGATGTGCAGGTGGCGCTAGGATGCAATGGCTTCATATTGTAGTACACTTGCAGCAACCAACCGTACACAATGACACAGTATTCATAGCCTTTTGCTACTCGAATGACCTGATAGACATGCCAGATGAACCAGTTCAAGTTAGATTTGATTTATTGAGTGACATTTTCTGGCACGTTGCTGTGCTACAGCCAGTCATTTATGATCTGTCTGGAAACTGTGCATCTCTGAAGACGCACTGGAACAACAGGGATAGTAAGCAGCATGATAGGGACGACAGAATTTGGTTCATACTGTACTATACACAGCCGTAGTGCAGGTGCGTCCTCAAACCATGCATATTGCTGGTGTCGGGATAAGAGGACAGGGCGACAACGAACAAATGCCGCCAAGAACATCATCGTGTTTCAGTATACAGTGGCAGCCAGACACATCTTTCGCAGGAGACGGGGAATCGAGTCCCGATTACCGTTACAGGAACCTGTGGTCATACACCCGAAACCGCTGTCCACCCAAACCTCTGATCGTGCCCCCGAACCAGCTGCCCACCCAAACCATGCTTCTTTGGATTGGCCTACTCGAATAGTTTTGACTGCACAAATTACGTGCATCACAGGCTGGCAAAAGAGCCGCCCATTCCACGCCGAACGTTTAGCCCATCAGTCAACGTAAGACCCTCATACCTCAGATTTGGGTTCTTCCCTGATATTCTAAATGACGCTTATAACGGCTTAGACACTTAAGAACTCTTTCAATGAGCCATTTCGAGGTTATAGCCTTCCGCATTTTAGCGTTTCGAGCATGCATGTAGACGCTTTTCGGCCGCGATTATCACCTTACATCGCAATTATCGACCATATGCTATCGTAAGCCTTTTGTCTCTTTCTCGTGACATGCCCCATCAGTTCTATTGTCTGGTGCACTCAAGGACGCAGGAACCGGGGAGCAGGAGGAACAGCCACCCCCCCCCCCCCAAACATTGTCAGATTTTAACATTACGCCTATGGTGTTGCATGGAAAGAATCGACTTCAGAATGCCTCCCACCCCAACTTTCGGAAAGTTCCGGCGCCTATGTACGGTGCTTACCGCCGGGACTGCGTTTGTTGCGCGGAGGGTCAGCTGTGGTGCGGGACCAGAAGGCCTCCCCAGGCAGCACGTCGGCCGGGTACACAAACGCGGACGGCACGAAGCCCTCCTGGCCGTCAGAGCGCTCTATCCAGAACCACTCGTGGTCCTCCTTGTTGAGTACAGTGACGAACTCGCCCCTCTCCACGGACACATCGTTCTCGTCGCGCGGCATGAAGGTGTAGAGCACGATGTACCGGCCCGCGGGGTCCTGTCGGAAGCAGTGTAGTCAGTCTGGTCGGAAGCTGTTAGTAGTCTGGCTTCAACACGCGCATGAAGTGTAGAGCACGAATGTACGCGGCCCGCGGGGTCCTGTCGGAAGCTGTATAGTCAGGTCTGGGCTTCACACCGCGGCATAGGTGTAGAGCACGATGTACGGCCCGCGGGGTCCTGTCGGAAGCTGTAATAGTCAGTCTGGGCTTCACGACCGGCGGCATGAAGGTGTAGAGCAGCGATGTACGCGCGGCCCGCGGGTCCTGTCGGAAGCATTGTAAGTCAGCCGGGCTTACACCCGGCGGGCATGAGGTTGTAGAGACGATGTACCGGCCCGCGGGGGTCCTGTCGTGAAGCTGTATAAGTCAGTCTGGGCTTCACACCGCGGCATGAAGGTGTAGAGCACGATGTACCGGCCCGCGGGGTCCTGTCGGAAGCTGTATAGTCAGTCTGGGCTTCACACCGCGGCATGAAGGTGTAGAGGACGATGTACCGGCCCGCGGGGTCCTGTCGGAAGCTGTATAGTCAGTCTGGGCTTCACACCGCGGCATGAAGGTGTAGAGCACGATGTACCGGCCCGCGGGGTCCTGTCGTAGCTGTGTAGAATCAGTAATCTGGGCTTCAACACCGCGGCATGACGGTGTAGAGGACGATGTACCGGCCCGCGGGGCCCTGTCGGAAGCTGTAATAGTCAGTCTGGGCTTCAACACCCGCGGCATGAAAGAGTGATAGAGCACGATGTACCGGCTCCCGCGGGGTCCTGTCGGAAGCTGTATAGTCAGTCTGGGCTTTCACGACCGCGGCATGAAGGTGTAGAAAGGCACCGATGTACCGGCCCGCGGGGTTCTGTCGGTAAGCTTGTATTACCAGTTTCAGTCTGGGCTTTACACCGCGGCATGAAGGTGTAGAGCACGATGTACCGGCCCGCGGGGTCCTGTCGGAAGCTGTGTAGTCAGTCTGGGCTTCACACCGCGGCATGAAGGTGTAGAGCACGATGTACCGGCCCGCGGGGTCCTGTCGCAATGCTATAATAGGTCAGTTCTTACGGCTATACACACCGCGGCATGAATGGTGTAGAGCAGCGATGTACCGGACCACGCGCGGGGTCCTGTCGGAAAGCATTGTTAGTCAGTCTGGGCTTCAAACCCGCGGCATGAAGGTAGTAGAGGACGATGGTAACCGGCCCCGCGGGGTCCTGTCGGAATCCCACACTCGGCGCCCCGGGCATTGTAGTCAGCGCTGGGCTTCACACCGCGGCATGAAGGTGTAGAGCACGATTGTATCCGAGGCCCGCGGGGACCCCCCCCCTCCCCCCCTGCTGTCGGATAAGCCTGTGTAAGTTCAGTCTGGGCTTCACACCGCGGCATGAAGGTGTAGAGCACGATGTACCGGCCCGCGGGGTCCTGTTGGAAGCTGTGTAGTCAGTCTGGGCTTCACAGAACTGGCATGCAAGAGCAAAATGACTTAGGCATAATGAGCTTAGGAGCTATACTTGGATAGCAGAGGAGTGGCACACGTCCGGTCGAAAGGGAGAGCAGGATAAGACCACTTGGAATGAATTAATCACATTCAAATTATAAAAATGGTTGATGGTTACGAGCCACGACGTAGTCTATATGCGTTACATAATTCGTTTTCATAGTATACATTCGCTTCCATTTTAAACAGTTAACAACATTTATTAGACGAGCAATATACTACAGATATTGAACATTTCAAGCTTGTATAAAAATTAGTATGACTCGTGAAATTGTATATCCTGTTCAAAAATGATATGAGCTTTGTTCCTTTAACAGTTGACGATTCACGTCTCTTGTTGACTGCACTGTTCAGCGGAGTGTTCACCTTGAAGAAGGGATGGACGTCGGGAGCGGGTCCGCTGTGGCCGGACGGCGTGGAGCGTGGCTCCGGACGGCCACCCTCGGTGAAACTGTCGTTATCCGAGGTCTCCACACCGTTCCGATCTGCCGAATAGTCAGCTGAGTGTCAGGGCCGGTGGTACCGTGCCTTTAGCGAGCCGCTTCACCGCTGTCTGAGCGGTCAGCGGATCAAAGCGGTGCTGAGCAGCTGAGAGCTGGGCGCTGAGGGATGCTGTAGTGGCTGAGAGCTGGGTGCGCTGAGGGATGCTGTAGTGGCTGAGAGCTGGGTACTGAGGGATGCTGTAGTGGCTGAGAGCTGGGCGTTGAGGGATGCTGTAGTGGCTGAGAGCTGGGTGCTTGAGGGATGCTGTAAAGTGACTTGAGAGGCTGGGGTGGCTGTAGAGGATGCTGTAAGTGGCTGGAGCTGGGTGCTGAGGGATGGCTGTTAAAAGTGGCTGAGAGGCTGGGTGCTGAGGGATGCTGTAGTGGCTAGAGAGCTGGTGCTGAGGGATGCCTGTAGTGACTGAGAGAATGGATGCTGAGGGATGCTGTAGTGACTGAGAGGCTTGGGTTGCTGAGGGATGCTGTAAGTGCTGAGAGCTGGGTGCTGAGGGATGCTGTAGTGGCTGAGTAGCTGGGTGCTGAGTGGAAATGCTGTAGTGGGCTGAGAGCTGGGTAAGCTGAGGGATGCTGTAGTGACTGAGAAGCTGGGTTGCGTGAGGGATGCTGTAGTACGAGAGCTGCGTGCTGAGGATGCTGTAGTGACTGAGAGCTGGGTGCTGAGGGATGTCTGTAGTGACTGAGAGCTGGGTGCGCTGGTAGGGATGCTGTAGGGTGCGTGCTGGAGCTGGGTGCTGAGGGATGCTTGGTAGTGGCTAGAGAGCTGGGTGCTGAGGATGCTTGTCTAGTGACTGAGAGCTGGGCGCTGGGGATGCTAAGTAAAGAATTGTGCTGAGGAGCTGGGTTGGCTGAGGGATGCCTGTAGATAGCTGAGAGCTGGGTGGCTGAGGGATGCTGTAGTGGCTGAGAGCTGGGTGCTGAGGGAATGCTGTAGTCCCGCAGAAGAGCTGGGTGGCTGAGGGGATGCCATACGTAGTGGTGAGAGCTGGGTGCTGAAGGGGATGCTGTAGAGAAGCTGAGAGCTGGGTGGCTGAGGGATCGCCTGTAGATGACTGAGAGCTGGGCAGCTGAGGGATGGTGTAGTTGGCTGAGAGCTTGGGTGGCTGAAGGGATGCTGTAGTGACTGAGGCTGGGGTGCTTAGGGATGCTTGTAGTGACTGAGAGCTTGGGTGCTGAGGGATGCTGTAGTGAGCTGAGAGCTGGGCGCTTGAGGGATGTGTGTAGTGGGCTGAGAGCTGGGTGCTGAGGGATGCTGTGAAGTGACTGATGTAGCTGGGATACTGGAGGGAGTGCTGTAGTGACTGAGACTGGGTGCATGAGGGATGCTGTAGTGACTGAGAGCTTTGGGTGCTGAAGGGATGCCTGAGAAAGTGGCCTGAGAGCTGGGGTGCTGAGGGATGGCCTGTAGTGGTGTGTGCAGCTGGGTGCTGAGGGATGCTGGTAGTGACTGGAAGAGCGTGGGCGCTGAGTGGAAATGCTGATAGTGACTGAGAGGGCTTGGGTGCAGAGAGGGATGCTGTAGTGGCTGAGAGTGGGTGCTGGAGGGATGCTGTAGTAGGCTGAGAGCTGGGTGCTGAGGGATGCTGTAGTGGCTGAGAGCTGGGTGCTGAGGGATGCTGTAGTGACTGAGAGCTGGGTGCTGATGGATGCTGTAGTGGCTGACACTTAGTCGACGATCTACGAGAGAGCTTCGACCCAATCCATCTGTCATCTGATGTCGTTAGACATCGATAAACATCGATATAAGCGAAACAGAATGTATCAGTTTGATCAGTGCTCTGGTGTTATCGTATGAATCGGACATGCGTGATCGTAAATCATGGAATCTTACAGTCATATGTCTAAGCTCGTAGCCATATAAGGATACTTTACACCAGGATAACATCTTACACAAACATATATTAGACACACAACACACACTTAGTTTCAAAGACATACCATTTGTTTAACCTGGATCATTTGGCGACGTGTGCGCATTTTGTGCAGCCTATGAAACCATTTACTCAAAGCTGACTTGACCAGCGGGTCACATTCATAGTTGGCCAGTTTCTGCCTTATGTCATATTTGTAACTGAAATCGTTCCGAAGAGGAAAGCTGACTTTCACCGAGTGAGGTTCTCAGGCTGTACCCACCTGTGCTGGCGTTGCCGATGGTCGTATTATGGTCGACCTCTGCACCGCCGCCAGGTCCTGCGCCGCTGCCATCAGGTACCGTCAGCTCCCGGGGAAGCTTCTTCTGCAGACAACAGCACCGAGCGGACACTCAATGGTGGTGCGTAGATAGCACACATGCACGGGCGGCATTCACTAGCGGTAGCGGCAGCAGCAGCATAGGCAGTGGTCAATGGTTTGATGACTGGCAAAATGAAATACAATCAATAAACTGACTGGCCAAACATCTCGAAATGACTGATCTGCGTAGCACACGTGACAAACCTTAGCACTGGTCGCTGGGACAAAATAACAGAAAGCTGAGGTACGGTGACTTGCAGCCTGACGCTCAGCGCGTGGCCGAAAGTAAACACGATCGAGGATCGAACCAGCCAGGCGACACTCACTCGTGCCGAGTTCCGACAGATGACACGCAACACTACACACCTCCCGACAGATGACACGCAACACTACACACCTCCCGACAGATGACACGCAACACTACACACCTCCCGCACGGGCGGCACAGTGAGCCAGTTCTCACGGCGGCAGGTCACGAGGGG